>PVKE010010258.1:0-42889 GCA_004027555.1 Craseonycteris thonglongyai | reverse complement strand
CTACTGAGAGATGAAGGTATTGCCACCAAGTCATCTACCTCTCTTAAAACCTTCTTCTCACACTAGTCACATTTAATTAGCTCCTTGAACAGCTTTCTTTGTTTTATTTTATTTTTTTATTGTTTTTGACAGAGAGAAAGAGATACAGAGACAGAAATAGAGAGAAGGGGGAGGGCCCAGAACAGTCTCCATAGTTGCATATCATTGGTTTTTCCAGTTTCATTCCACAGGTGGGAGGGGCTGCACAGGGCAGGAACTGGGCCAGGGTCTCGCCCTGGTGAGAATTGAACTGGGGGCACTCCCCAGTTCAGCATATGGGTCTGCATGGGCCAGGGCCGGGATTCGATCCTCGGTCCTCCGGGCTGCAAAGTGAGCACTTAACCCACTGAGCCATCCCAGCTTCCCCAGCTTTCTTTGTTTTAAACAGGAATGAAAGAGAAATACACAGGGAACAAGAACTGTTGCGTTTAGTTATTATGTAGCAATAGGAAGATGAGAATGTACGGTAATGAAGTAGTAATTGCTATATAAGGTAAGAGTTGAGAGCAGGGATATAAGAGTTCATGGAAAATATGGTGAGCCAAAAAGGGAATAAAACATGAGTTGAAAGAAGTCAAGAGAGATGTAGGGACATGGCATGTAACAACTGAGAAAAGTAACAAGCAGCCCTGAACAAAGAAAAAAAATATAGAGAAAATTATAGATATAAAAGATGAACATATTCATAATCAGTATCTTGAAGAATGGAAATATAATTTAAAAATTTTAAATTAATGTAACCTAAAAAACTTTCTAATGATTAGACATGACAAAGATACAGATTGAAAGGGCACAAAGTATTCAGGGTAAAATGGGCATAGAACAATTAAGCACTGAAACATGTCCTAATTAAGCTAAAAAATTCCAAAGATTAAAAACAAACTCTTCAGACATTCTGGCAAAAAAGGTTCAAGACCAAGTCTGAAAATTTTGCAACCTGAAGACTAGCATAAATCCAGTTATTGTTATACTTGAATTACTGGTTTAAAATTTAAGATTCATCATCAAAATAGTTTTTCATATGTGTATTACTTATTTTATACAAGAAACATTGATAAAAAAAACTATAGTGTCAGAAAATTAAAACTGATGAGTTATATAAAACTGTAACACCTAAGCAATTCCCCAGTATTAAGGATTAAAAAATTTAAGAAAACCTCGTACCTTAATTTATAATTTAACATTAAGAAATCTTACAAGTTCATGGAAGAAATACAGTTAAATTACATAAGCAATTGTGATAAAAAAAAAAAGCAACAATGCCATAATTATGGATAACAGTTACCATGTTTCTATAATTTACAACTAGTCTTGCCTTGGACAATTACAATAAAATAAGATATTTTTCTTTGGGTAGAAAAGTATATAATAGTGAGGAAAAAACTCCTTAAAGTAATTTATTTATTAAAGGTTTACCACTAATATCCAATTCAATTAGCACCACAACTTACAAATGGTTTATAATCTAACTATTCATAAAATCCACAAGATAGCTTCTATAAGCTTCATTTTACAAATGAAGAAATGAAAGCAAAGATAAAGGAAACTAATTGCCCAAAGTTGCATATTGAATCAACAGAAAATGAAGAGTATCACTTTACTATGAAGTTTTTTGTTAGTCTCTAACAGCTTTGGTCACAACCTTGCACTCTTACAGTATTTTTGGTTACTGAGTAACACTGACCTTAACCAGAGACCTGTAGTATCATAATCTAGCACAAACAAAATCATAATGAGAGTGTTGAAAGACTATGGAGGAAAAAATACATTTAGGGAAACACAACAGATGTTAATTCCACCAATCAAAAGTGCTTATCTGCTGAAGCTCTATTTTGCTGAACCTTGTATTAAAAATGAGTAAAAATGAAACTTAGAAAAAACTCCCTATCATTAAAGAAGGGGAAAATGCAGAAAAGAGGCTTAACAGCTATTAAAAAGTAAACAGCTAAAAAAAGGCAAACAAAATAAAATCTTAAAAAAATTACAGTTTAAAACATTTAAATATAGCCAACCAATTAGGGGTAATGCTGGATCCTAATAGAAAGGTCAGGCAAGGCATCACAGAATAAAGGTTAGGTAAGACTGTACTACACAGAAAGAAAGGCTGTCTCTTATAATTTCACCTAAACTGGGACACTGTAACATTTTAAAGGTTACTGTCAATAGTAACCCCATTATAAGGTTGTATCAGATACTTCAATAGTAAATTTTTACACAACAGAAATGACTAACCTGTCTAGTAATCTAAGGCCAAAAATTTAGAGAAGTGAAACCAAGCCTTTTACACCAGGACAACTTCTTATGAAGACCTCAAACTGGAATAAGTTCTTATGGCTCTATCTTATTTGGTGACTCAGGAAAAGAAGTTATTTACCATCATTATCTTGAAATTATCTTTGCCCTTTTGTAAAGTATTTGTTAAAACTTTCTCCTCACCATGGCTTTAATCTTCCTGCTTTTCTCCAGAAGTAGTAAAATGAATGATACTGCTAGTGGAGAAAACAAGCCTAAGAAGGAAGCTCTAGGCCTTCCAGTTCCACAAAAATGCAAATCTTTTAGCAGTGACATTTTAATTTCCACCACAGTACACACCATCTATATATTTTGTAGAGTAATAACTGTAGATTTGCCTAGAATTTCCTAAAATTAAAGTTATAGGAAGTCTCCAACTTGCAAAAAGGTTGGATTCCAAACATTCACTTTCACATTAGGTAACTGTAACTAAATATGTTTTCATCCACAAATTGGTATTTCATATGGGAATTTAGGTTTTTAGGTTAGTCCAAAGAGTTTATTAACCATAATGCAAATCTAATAACTTATTTTACATTTTAGAGTATCTTTTAAAAGTACTATTGAAAAACAACTAATAAAGCAAACCAGAAAACATTTGATAATTTTAATACTACATCTTGAATTAAGATAGATGCATTAAAATGACATAGTAAATGGAAACTTGAAGATATTCTGAACTAAACTTTTGGATTACTTAAGGAGTTTAGGGATTTCAGACATCAGTTCTTCATTAAATCTAGTTTCATTTAAAATTATATGGCTCTTCTGTCTCTTGACAAGATATCATTACACCAAAACCATAGAACATCAAGGTTGGAAAAGACTTCTGAGATCACATTCAATATAATCTTAATTTGGGGATGGAGAAACTGAGACTTAAGAGATGAAATAACTTAATACAAGATATCCAATCAATTAATTCAGGAGCTGAAAACACATCTTATCCACTGTCTTTTCCATTATAACAATATCTACCAGTCATGATCAACACCATATTTCTTCTCAGAAACAAATTTAAAAAGAAACATTACTATAACCATTTTATCTGCATAATTTAACAATATCTAGTAAAGTTGAGGGTGTGCACTCCCCATGACTCCCAGATGGTCACATGAATATTCATTAAGGCATCCTTTGTAACTGTAAAAATTAAGAAACAACTTAAACATCTATCAATAAGAAAAAGGATAATTGTGGTATAATCATCCAATGTAAAAGCCATACTGTAGTTTAACTCAATGAACTTGATCTAAATTTATCAATATAGATAAATCTCAATAATATAATGAAGGAAAAGCCAACTTGAAGAATCATATGTAGAATATATGTAATTTAATGTAAGTTTTAACACAAAAAAACTATGTCTCATTTGTAGAAGCACACATATAACAAGAGTACAAATAGGCAGGGGAAGGATACACACCAACTTCAGAACAGTGCAAGGATTTGGGATGGGTGGAAAGGAATGGTACTGAGAAGAGGTACAAAGGACACTTCAATTATGTAATGAATTTCTTTATAAAATTAATTCTGAAAGATAGGTTCATAGATGTTGGTTACATGCCGCATCTTTAACATACTTTAACTTTTTTGAAAAGAAAATCTTCCTCCCCAAAAGAACAGGATCTAAAAATAGAAGAGACTAGACTGAACAATTATTTGAGGTAATATAAGGAAGGGTCTATCAACACACGTAAGAAAACTTTGGGATGAAATTAACTAAATTGTAAGTGTAAATGACAAAGGAAAATTGATGGAAGAAATAGTAAATAAAGGAGAGTGTGAATTTTGAACTGGATAGTTCTCCAAGCTCACCATGAGCTGGTGGTACTAATGAGGACAGTTTAGTTGCTGCTGGGATATTTTTAGAATAGTGAGTTGAGGAGGGATGGTATTATGATATACTGATGCTAACAAGGGCACTGGCAAAGACTGGAAGAAAAATGTACAAGACACCACATATATGTGACTTAGAGACTGTTTGTAATTATTATTTCTCTTTTTAGTTTATTCCTAAAACTAATGGGTAACTCTGACTTCCTCTCCCCCACCTCCCTGGCCAGTTTTATTGAGATATAATTGATACATATAATAACACTGTATAAGTTTAAGGTGTACAGTGTGATGATTTGATGCATGTATATGTTGCAAAATGAATACCACAACAAGGTTAGTTAACACATCCATCACCTCACTTAATTACAAATTTTGTGTGTAGTGAGAACATGTAAGATCTACTTCCTTAGCAACTTTCAAATATACAATACCATATTGTTAACTATAGTCACCATGTTGACTATTACATTCTCAGAATTTATTCACCGTATAATTAGAAGATAGTAAATACCATTTGACCAACATCTCTCCATTTCCCTCACCTCCAGCCCCTGGTAACCACCATTCTACTCTCTGTTTCTATGAGTTTGGCTTTTTTTTTTAAATTCCATATATAAGTGAGATCATATAGTATTTGTATTTCTCTGAGTTATTTCACTACGCATAATACTCTCAAGGTCTATCCATGCTCTCACAAATGGCATGTTTTCTTTTTTTATGTCTGAATAATATTCCATTGTGTGCATGCATGCGTGTATGTGTGTGTATTTTTGTCTGTCCCCACATTTCCTTTATCCATTATTCAATGATAAAAACTTAGGCTGTTTCCATGTCTTGAATACTGTGAATAATGCATCATTTGGGTGCAGATGACTCTGCCTTAATATATTTGTATACATTGTCAAGTTTTAAAATGGTCAGTTAAAAGAATCTAAAAAATGGCATACTGATCATAGATGTGTTTACATAAATCTTATCTTTCAACATCTCTTTTAATCTTCCCGTTAACAACAGCATTCCCACTATTTAAGAATCTGGTTAAATGCACGAGTAGGGTACTTGTCCTTCAGAAACTTTGTTTTTATTACAAGTGTTCCTTTTTAAACAAAAAACTAAAAGTGCTCCTAGTCATTTAACATAAATTATGTTCTTTTGACTTTATTCAGGAAATATGATGGTAAAAAAAAAATATTCTGCCTCAATGACATCATCTTTTATCTAGAAAACACTAAAAAATTCAATTAAAAATCTTTTAGTTCTAACAAACAGATGCAAGATTGCAGGATACAAAAAATCAACACACAAAAACAGTTGTATTTGTATGAATAATAAGAACATGTGTGCAAGAAAGGTAAATTCTCATCTTCCATCTAAAACTGAAATACTGAGAAAACAGTATAAATATGTTCTTTGGAACTATGGAGAAAAAACTTCAGAGAAAACATCTATCAAACTTTGAAGTAGTTGCTTCTCAGAAGCAAAAGTTGGGAGTGAGAATGGAGATATAAAGCATGAGACAACCGTTTTTCATTTCAAGCTTTGAAAAAACTTTTAAAACTATATAAATGTAAAATTTTAATAAAAATAAAGTTACATAATAATTCATGCTTCTTTGGCATAAAACACTACATGAGAAAGAAAACAAATGGGGGAGGGATATTTGTTTCATATACTATAAAGATAACCATTATCTGAAGTATATAAAAGCACCTATAAATCAAAATGTATAAGGAAAAAAAGGTATCAAAATAGACATAAGGAAATAAATAGCCAATTTATGGAACTATAAATAGCTAATGCACATGTAAAGAGATTTTCAACCACAGTTATAACCAAGGTTAAATTTTATCAATTTCTTCATACCAGATCAGCAATGTGTTAGCATCAGACACTGTGGGTGGGTGGTGTACAAGTCAGTATAATAATATTCACTGGTGGGCAAACTAGCAATGTCCATTAAAGTTTTGAATGGATATACCTTGTCATATTGCAATTCTACTTCTAGACATTTGTTCTATTGAGATACACAACTGGAACAGGCATGCTCAATGTAGCAAGCTAATGGAAACAACTTCAACTGTCATCAATAACAACAATTAGATCAATTATGAGTCAACAAGTTAGTGGTTAAAAAGTACAAGTATATATGGACTGATCTTATATAAACATGTTAAGTGAAAAAAGCATGTTGCAGAACAGTTCATAAAATAAATCCCATTTTTTATTTAGGAAATATATACATAATTGCATGTAGGTTTATGCATGCCCATAGGAAAAATTCCAGAAAACTATACACACCAAATCACTAGTAATAAACTTCAGTGGTGGTATTACTGTAGAGGAATTTCACTTTCAACTTTTCTGTGTTGTTTGCACTTTTTACAGAAAAGCAATTGCTCTTAATTAAAACTATCAAAGATACATGTTTGAGGTATCCCACATTGTGCCAGGTATTTTGGGTTAATTAACTATAGTCTGAAATACAATTTCTGTATAGTACTTCATTTTTAAGTCACAGATATAATTGTACTGAAGTTATGAGTTACAATAAAAAATAACTTACTCTTAGATTTTCCCAGCTCATTAGGCAATTTATTGGTTCTGACTACAATCTTCACTATATCAACTGCTGCCAAAACTTCCAATGGTCCTTATTTTTTATTTTTATTGTAAAAGTAATATATGCACAACATTCTAGCAGTACAAATGGGTGAAGAAAGAAAAGTTTTCCTTTCTACTTGGCCTCCCCATGCTCATTCCTGAAGGCAATTAATCCTAAGAAACCATTGTGTATTCTTCAAAAACTTTTTATAAATATGTATAATGATCATTACCCTTTTTATGACACTAATGGAGTCATACGATAATAATGACCTGCAACTTGCTGACATAAGTCTTCACACATCAGCCTAAACAGATTACTAGACGATTACTGAGAAATATTCTGTATGCTATTTCTTATTTAAAAGACACATTTGGGCTAATTAAGGACCGTAGTGATAAAAAACAAACAAGTAAGTAACACCTAATTCAATCCCTGAATCTGGCTTTAGTAAAACAACAATTGACTCCACCCTATCACCATCTAGCTATGACATACTCACTTTGTGCTGGAGGTTTTATATATATTATAGTAATTAATTACCACAAGAATCCTAAGAGGTAGGCACTACTATCCTAATTTTATAGATGAGGAAGCTGAGGTTTTGAAAAGGTTAAAAAATAGGACTAGGGAAAGTTCATTCTAACTTAATAATCGGGAAGCCGGGATGGCTCAATGGGTTGAGCGCTTACTTTGCAGCACCGGGGACCCGGGATCAAATCCCAGCCTCGGCCCGTGTGGAACCATATGCTGAGCTGGGAGCTCCCCCAGTTCAGTTCTCTCTCTGTCTCTGTATCTCTCTCTCTGTCAAAAATAAATAAATAATAAAAATATATTAAAAAAAGAGGTCGTAACTTAATAATCATAGAATTAAAGCTAAAGTTTAAACAAGTTTGAACCACTTGGGGAAGCTGGGATGGCTCAGTGGGTTAAACGCTCGCTTTGCAGCCCTGGGGACTAGGGGTCAAATCCTGGTCCTGGCCCATGTGGACCCAAGTGCTGAACTGCGGTGTGCTTCCCATGCGGGAGGCCCCCAGTTCAGTTCTTGCCCTCTGGTTCGGCCCCTGGCTTGAGGGGGCGTGCCTCCCATGCTGGAGGCCCCCAGCCCAGTTTCCAACCTGCATGATCCCCGCCCACCTGTGTGGTACGAAACCATGTCGAAAAACTGATGAAGTTCAACTATGGAGACTGCTCTGGGCTTTCCCCCTTCTCTCTGTCTCTGTCTCTGTCAAAAACAATAAAATAAATCTTAAAAAAAAAATTTTGAAAACTTATTTATATAAAATAGAATATATTACTTTGAAAGGAAAGCACTTACATATACTGAGAAATAATAGTGAAGGAAAATGTTCCAAACATTCATAGAAATGTTATGTCTAAGCTGTTTGATCTTGTGCCAAGAATAATAAAATCAATCTGAGTTAGACAAAGAGTTAAGTTCATTCAATATCAAGTCCTTGGAGACTGTTTCTCAAACTCAAGTTTCCTTTCTGGCAGAAGAGGAACTTTTACAAAAATCCTAAAATAAAATGTTCACAAATAAAGCCTCAGGATTCCTGGCATTTAGAGTTTCCATCGTAAGTCTTCCTGAAGAAAGCTTTACTTAGAGGACACAAATACTACCCTTCTCAATTTCTATTGCTAGATAAAATTTGAAAAGCCCATTTGCTCTTTATGGATTAATTTTAGACCCACTCTACCAGAAAAAGTGACATTATTATATAAAACCAACCCAAAGTTGTGATTTTCCTAAACCCAATAGAACCTTTTCGCTTATTTCAGGAAGTATATTTAGATAGTAAGTTCTACTTTTTAAAGTGGTCATATGTGCATTCTACCACATAGAGTTCACACAAAAACTAAGATCTCTGTAATGGTCCCTCTTTCATGAATTTATACAACAAATTTTTATGGAGTTCCTAAAATGGCCAGCTTGTGCTAGGTATCAGACAGAACTATGACAGACACAAACACTACTTTCAGGGAACTTGCAGTCAATAGAAGAAACATTTAATAAATGTAATGCACAACCCCTTACTTACATGGGGATGGAGAAGCTGACCTTGCTCACCATTCAAGATCAAAGCTGTACGCTAGAATACAGCAAACTGTAGCTTACTATTAAAAAATCAAACATCCCATTATCTATTTCAGATATTCACATTAATGGGTAACCTGTTATACTAATTATTTTCTCTGAGTAGGTAAGATATAGTTTTTATCTTCAAGTGAAACTGGAGATCTCTTACTAAAGAATACATTTTTTTCCAGTCCCAAATTTAAAATGAATGTAACAACATAATTGAAACCTTCCATTTGTACAAAGAAGTGTAGTGTTAAGCAAGATAACAAATATCTTGTATGTATATGGAATTGACAATGGCTTTTAAATTTGAAAGAAGTAGAAAATTAAGTAATTATTTTCCTGTAATTTTATTATTCAGCCAATACTTGTTTAATAGTTATTATGTGTCAGGCTTCATGCCAGGTAGTACAGACATAACCATGTATATGCTAAGATCCCTGTCCTCAAGGAGATTATATTTAGTGAGAAAGCAAGCCTGAGGCAGAGGCAATAACAGAACAGTATAGGATACATAAAGGGTATCTAACCCAGTCTCTTGAGGAAAGAGGTTAAGTAGTCCAGTCCCAAAGAAACCAAAATTTGAGACAGGGGACAGCTAACAAAAAGGCCTGGAGGCAAAAGAATACAACATGACAGAGCTCATCACTAATAAACAAAATCAACAGACTGGATAATAGAATATAGATACTTGGGCTTGGAAATTTGTGATAAGAAAAAACAATTCAGAGATGTTCTAAATCAAGCTTGCCCAACCCACAGCCGGCATACAGCCCAGGACGGCTTTGAATATGGCCCAACACAAATTCATAAACTTTCTTAAAACACTGTAAGATTTTTTTTGCCACTTTTCAAAATTTATTATTATTTTTTTAGCTCATCAGCTGTCCTTAATGTTAGTGTATTTTATGTGTGGCCCAATTCCTCTTCTTCTAGTGTGGCCCAGGAAAGACAAAAGATTTTACACCCTTGTTCTAAATTAAATTACAGTGAGCTGGAGAGTGAGAGGAAGACGGCAGTTAGGATGTTAAATCGCTGTAGGCCAGCTAACAAGACTACCTGCATTCCTGGTATGTTGGAATTTTGATTTAGCTTCTAGGTGGCTATTTCTACGGTTACCTAAAAGAGAGAATAGGCAGGTGCCGTTGAACCCCAGGAGCCTCCATTTCTTGTTTACACATGAACTTTCTGGACTGTAGCCCACAACCAATCCAAAAGAGCAAACACTTCTTTCTCTGGGACTCTGCACCTAGCTCAGAACTAGCCCTACTTTACCTTCTCCCACTCCCTTCATCTACAGTTAATGTAAACAACCTACATCTTTCTCCCCCCACCCTGCTTGAAGTATAAAAAGAAAACAAACAAACAAAAAACCAACCAACCAACCAAACAAACAAACAAGAACACACTCACCAACTCCACAATAGTGGGTGGACATGGTGCCTTTTCTATCTGGCACTACTGCTGACAGTTCAGACTTCATGCCCCAGAATATGGTCTTTTTCTTGCTAGCAATGGTTCAGTAAATGCTTTCTTTTAAAAGACTTTCAACCATTGAAGTTAAAATTTTTGTTTAACACTTACTTTAAACACTATGTGATGTTTTCTGAAAGAAATTGTGCAGTAGCCCCTTCTACTAGGAAGATTCTTAGAATTTGGATTATTTTCTCCAAAATTAACATGAGAACACACAGGGATTCTGTCTTGAAAGACTTGATTCTCAACCTTTTAAAACGCAGCAAAATATAAAAAATACTATATCATTATCTTAGAGTCTAACTAGGAAAAATAAAATTGAGAAAAGAAAGAGACCCCGGCCTGGTTCCTCCCCTGTGCAGCCCTGGGTCAACCTGTGGAATGAAACTATGTAGAAAAACCAATGATGTGCAACTGTGGAGACTGTTCTGGGCCTTTCCCCTTCTCTCTATCTCTGTCTTTGTATCTCTTTCTCTCTCTGTCAAAAACAATAAAAATAAATCTAAAAAAAAATAAAAAGAATTTTTTATCAAGGCATAAACCTATAGTTATATTCCACAACTTTTGCTTATTCCACGGAGATCATTTTCTTTGCCCTTTTAAATGGGAACAGCATTCAGTTAACTATGACAGAGCTAAATAAAAACTAAAGGACATGGAAACACAAATATCCTCTCAATTCTGATATTTCCCATATAGATCCGAGATAATTTTTCTGACGTGAACTGGTCAAAACTTAAGTAGGATTTGCATAAAGTCACTCCAGATATGAATTAAAAATGGAACTCTGGTATTTAGCTGACCAGAAGCACAAGACAGAGTAATAATAGGTTATTTGCCTTTTAATTCTCATAAATAGTAACAAAAGAATGACAATCAGAAATTTGTTTCAACAACACCACAGAAAAATATGTGGATATCTTCAATATTAAAAGGGGAAAATACATTAGGCACTCACTGGTATGTGCTTTCTAGAAAATGACAGAAGTCCTAAAACAAGATCTGAACTCTCATTTCCTATCTCTTTTGTCCCACGAATTATTTTTATCTAGAGATGTCAAGATGGAAAACAAAACTAAACCTTCATTATAAAATGTCAAAATGAAAGTTGAGAAAATAAATGTAAAAATCACATTCAAATCTACGAATGAAATTGTTTCAGTGGAATGCTTAAAGTTACATTAAAATGAGATTTGATAAGTTTTTATCCACTTTTTTTGTCTGCATAGAAAGTTGTAAATAGTTGTATGTATTTTTATACATGCCAATATAAATCTGTCTACTGGTGGTAGAAAAAAACAAGAGCCCATTTCTAAATGAATTTTAAAATATGCCAAAGCAGTTTTGAGTATTTATAGGCAGTGTTCAGCCTCTTGACCCAAACTCCATTATCATAACTCCAGACTTAGGCATTCTCTAGATAATTAAGATACTGCATCTGTATATATCTTGTCCAGATTGATAGCAGGGCAAAGGAAACCACCACAAAGAGGATGTGTACGGCATTGCAGCTCCTTTGGATTACAAAATAAGGCAGTTATAATATTATAATTAAACTTTCTTGGATCATAATTAGAAAGAAAAGAAGGGAAAGATGAAAGAAGAAAAAGGGAAAGAGAAAAGGAAAATAGAAAAAGGGAAAAAGAAAAAACAAAAAAGTAAAGACAAAAGAAAGAAAAAAGGAAAGAAGAAGGGAAAAGGGAGGGAGGAAGAAAGAGCCAGATTTGGGGGAGAAAGGTGCAGAAGGCAATCTTGGTAAACAGTGATCCTTTGGTTTGACAGTACTCATTTTTATTTATGAGGTTCATAAGTTTGAAACTGCCATAAACATTGTGAAAATGTGAGACATCTGTTTCCTTTGGTGTGAAGAACAAGAATATGGAATTTATCTCATCTATTCCTAACTGCCACTTACTAAAAACAATCAAAAGACAAATGAGCAATATAAACTCTAGATTTGATACATACAGGTCTGCAGTCTCATTTTATATTGGGGGGGGGAATTTCTTAAAAATATATATATACATAGAAAATTAATATTTTTAAAGAGATTAATTACTAGAGAATATAAATGTAACTTTGAATTCAATTCTACTTTCTTTATAGTGAGGTCTATAACATTTAAGCTTTCATTACTAAACTGATGTAGAGAGGGAATGAATATAAGAGGTAGACAACATGGAATCCCAGAAAATGATTCCACTGTGCTAAATTAGAAACCAAAAGCTCTCTTTTGTTCACAAAATTTGAAATGAGAATGAATGGGCTAATTTCTCAAAAAAACACAAACCATCAAAAATTCACCAACATTAAACAGATAACTTAAATAGTTTTATAACCATGGGAGAAAATGAATTTGTAATGTAAAGGCTTCAGAAAAAGTGATCCCTAGGCCCAGACAGCTTCATTGGAAAATTTTACCAAATATTTAAAGAAGAATTAACACCCATTTTACATAATCTCTTCCAGAAAAAAAAGAAGGAATATTTCCCAACTGACTGTATGAGGCCAATATCACCATGACACCAAATCAGATAAAGGCAGTACAAGAAAGAAAACTCTCTCTCACAAACTTAGACGCCAAAATCCTCAACAAAATAGTAGCAAATTGAGCCTGACAATGTATAAAAAGAATTATACATCATGACCAGCACTGCACTGAAGGTTCAACCAGGACAATTAGGCAAGAAAAAGAAAGAAAAGGCACATAGATTAAAAAAAGAAAGAAAATTGTCACCATTTACATAAAAATTGTCAAAAATAGAAAATCCCAAGCAATACACAAAAACACTAGAACTAACAAGTGAGTTGAACAAGGTCACAAAAATACAAGATCAATCAATAAAAATCAATTTTATTTCTATATACGAACAAGCATGTGAAAACTGACATTAAAAACAATATAATTTGCAATAATTCCAAAGAAAATAAAATGCTTAGGTATAAACTTAAAATATGTACATAATCTGCATGCTGACAATTATAAAATGCTGATGAGACAAATCAAGGATCTAAGTAAGTGAAGAGACATACCATGTTCAAGGATTGGAACATGCAATATAGAAAAGATGTAAATTCTCTCCAAATTGATATATACTTTTAATAATTCCTCTAAAAATCCCAGAAAGGGTTTTTTGTACACATAGGCAAACTTATTGTAAAATTTATATGGAAAAGCAAAACAACTAGAATAGCTAAACAATCCTGAAAAAGAATATCAGCAATCACTTTAACTCAAATTAAGGGTTAGTATAAAGCAATAGTAATTGAGACAGTTTGGTAGTGGTGGAGAGATAGACACATAAATCAAATGAACAGAATAGAGAACCCACAGATAGACACACACAAATACATACGCTCAATTGATTTTTGACAAAGGTGCAGAAGTAATTCAATGGAAGAAGGATACCTTTTCAAAAAAATGGTATTGGAGCAACTGGACATACATAGGCTAAAAAATATACCTTGACCCAGACCTCAACTGGGAGAAGCAAGGGGGAAAGAAATGTAAAAGGATGAAGCTTGAAGTCTGATTGTGGATGCTACACTAAGGCAATTTGGGCTTTCTCATCAACAAAATGATGACATCAGAGTTTGTGAAGCCAGTGAATGACAATTGGATTTGCCTTTTAGAAAGTTTGCTCTGGTGACAGTGAGGTTGAAAAGCAGAGAGGAGAGAGAGAAACTGGGAAACCAAGACAAGGGCTTAAAGTGAATGAAAATGCTCAGTTCTTCATAACATTCAGAAAACTCAATTTAAACATACTGCATTCGTGGAAGTTAAGTCTTCATAACTGCTGGCCTAAATGGTATATAACTGTTTTGTATATCAGTGTGATGAATCATATCATAAGGCTGTGAAGCAGAGACATTTATTGAGCATTTTCATTGTTCTTTTCAATTCTTCCAATGCAAGCATGTTCTTTTAAATTAGTTTTTAATTTGAATTTCTTCTTTTCCCAATTTTAAAAATTTTTAAATAATTATTCTTCATACTTCACAAAATTGTGCATGTTGTGGTTAATTTATTAATATTTTGGCCATCCAAAATGATCATTTTCACACACTACTCATGCTGTTGAGGAATTATATTCATTCGTTTTAAAACACAAAATGACTATTTTAGCAACAAGTTAGAGCTTAGTAGCTAAAATATTGATTTTTGGAGTGACTAAATTATAAATCTGAATTATGGCGAATAATGGTAAGTACTTTCCATACATTTCTGTGCACATAAACATGTATTTGTGATAAACTATCAATACAATTGAATGGTATCTCTCTGTTATGTTAATTTTACTAAATTTCCTCCCCAACCCTCTAACCCCATCCCCCTCTACACTCCCCCACCAAAAGAGAAAATTCTCCACCAGTTTGGAGCCAGAAGAAGAGCAAAGGAGTTAAATATAATTCCTTCTGAGAACAGTAAAATGAATTTCTTCCCCCTGTCTTCTTTTTCTACCAGGTATGCTCTTTTCTAACACCAAACAAAGGACTAGGAATATGGATTATGATAAGAGAATGGCAAGGTGTGGGCATTACTATAGGTAATGATTTTCTTTCATTGTACAAGGAATAAATGCATTTAAATAGTTTTGTATATGGGGGAAGCTGGGATGGTTCAGTGGGTTAAGCGCTTGCTTTGCAGCCCCAGGGACTGAGGATCGAATCCCAGCTCTGGCCCATGTGGACCCATATGCTAAACTGGGGTGTGCCCCCAATTCAGTTCTTGCCTGGGCCTATGCAGGCGGGTGGGTGAGTGGGCGGGTGGGGCGCTGTGCCCACCTGTGGAGTGAAACTATATGGAAAACTAATGCTGTCAACTATGGAAACTGCTCTGGGCCTGCCCCTTCTCATTGTATCTCTTTGTCTCTGTCTGTCTCTCTCTCTGTCAAAAAAACAATAAAAATAAATCTTTAAAAGTCTGGAGTCCCTGTTATATTAACTTTTTTTTTTTTTTTTTTTTTAGTTCTTCATTGAATCACTCAGCATATGAGCCTTAGTCAACATTCTCTTGTTAATACCCATGCAACCCTTTGCCTTGTCAAGGACAACGAGAACTTTAATTTGTTTTTCGAAGATGCTAGCCGGTTAAGGATTATGTAGCAAATGTTATAAGCTTAGCCTACTCAATCACCTAGTCATTAAATAAACTGTTAAAAAACAAGCCAACTGAACCATATCTACTTTTTGAAAGCAGCTTCTAAACTTGTACTCATATTTCCTGTAGTCATAAATTTAAATTAAAAGTTTTAGTAAGATAAAAATGAAAATATGTATTTTTTAGGATTGTATCAGGATAAAAAAATTTTAAATAACACAAAATAGAATAGATTAAATTAAGCAGGCTGAACTATAGCCTTTACAATAAAGGACAAGAAATATGCATGAATTAAATGACTGCAGTAATTGGTTACTTTGGACAAATTCAAAGTCTCTCCCCTCTTGATGATCTTAAAGGGTTCATAACCAAGAAATTTAAATACAAACCTTGAACAAAAAAAAATCCTGAATAGGCAGGAATACAAAAGGAAGGAAAGTTGGTGATATTCTAAGGGAAGAAGGGGAGCTAGAGTTTCTCTGGAACAAATGACGGCCAAGGAAAAGAGCCATGTGGTTAGAGAGATAAGGATGCATCCTTTTTAGCCCTTGCTGGTTGACAGAACTGTCAGACATTACTAGCTTGTGTTTCTGGTTGATGGGGAAAAGAGGGACACATTTTCAAGCAATGGGAACCTTTGTTGGGAAATATAGTATAATAAAGCCATTCACCCATCCTATTTGAAAAACCAAACCATGTTCTTGGAAACCAAGTTCTTAGGGTCTATCTGCTATAAAATCTCCTATGACTGTAAAGAAACTGAAGATAGAATAACTAAGGAGCTATTTAGAATAATTTGTAAGAATAAAAACTAAGAAACAAAACTCTATCTTGAGTACCCATAAAACAATGTTTACTTGACAATTATGTAGAATGATATATTTAGACATAGAAATATAAATATTTGTTAATATGGTATAATGATGTACTGTTAAAGTTTTAAAAACCTTATAAAACAAGACATGCAATATAACCTCCCTGTACCATTTTTTAAAAATATCTAAGAAAAGTCTGGGAGGTTATATGTGATAATATATTGGGTATAGAAGATAACTTTCATTTTCTTCTAATTACTCATCTTTATTTTCTATTTATTAAAACAAAGGGTATGGGGGAAGCCAGGATGGCTCAGAGTTTAAGCGCTTGCTTTGCAGCCCCAGGGACCGAGGATCAAATCCAGTCCCCGGTCTGTGCGGACCCACATGCTGAACTGGGGTGTACTTCCTATGCGGGAGGCCCCCAATTCAGTTTCCTCCCTGCACAGCCCCCTACCCACCTGTGTGGAACAAAACTATGTTGAAAACTGATAATGTACAACTACGGAGACTGCTCTGGTCCATCCCCACCCCCACCCCCCACCCTGCCTCTGTCTCTCTCTGTCTCTGTCAAAAACAATAAAATAAATCTTAAAAACAAAAACAAAGCGTATGTATTATATATATAGTTATTAAAATTATGTAAGAAGAGCTATCTTGGTTCAAAGACTTCCTACAATTTAGTGGTAAAGAAGAGAAAACTTTAAAAGGAACTGAAAATCTTAGTTTTCAAAACTACTCATTTACCAACAAGTCTTCTTGCTAGGAACTCCCAACTTGCTAGGCACTTCCAGTTTACCAATTAATAAAGAACTGATTTTGCAACATCTTATAACAGAAAATTTATAATTTCAAAGTCACATGTATTCTTTCATCATTATTACTTTTAGCTAAATATATACTGTAATTAAAATGTCTCCACAGTGCCTGTTACACTACAGAATGGATCACTAACAAATTTCTATTCTACAGAAAACACAGTATTAGTTTTGGGTATCTTTTAGGTAGAATAAAACATTAAAAAAAAAAATCAAACAGGATTATGATCTAATTTTTATACAAAATACTGTACTTAAGTTCCCACTATTATAAGAACTCAGAACACACAGCTTTAATAATTAGAAGAAAAATGGGCTCAATAAGCTTAACTGGGAGACTATACGAAGGCTGTTCAGAAAACAGCCATAAATGCCTGTTTTTCATATTACATGGCTGGATACTTTCTGGACAGCCCTCGTATTCTGCATCATGTAGTTATGCTTTGGGGAGAAAAATGCATTTAAAAGCGTAAGCAAAAATATGTCTGATATCCAGTTAAGAGAATGACATTTATATAGCACAGAAAGACAGAATTCAATCTTTCTATACATGCCTGTAGTAAATCAAGGTATTTTCTAATTCTAACTAGTCTATCTGTAGTGCTAGTAATAAACAATAATGCTATAAATTCTATGTTGGGGTCATTCAGTATAAGCTTCTTCCATTTTTTCTCCATTCCACCTTAAAATTCTCTATACTCAATTGTCTTCATCCTTTAGTCTTCCTTTGTCAGGTTAACCACTTCTTCCAAAGGACAACAACAACAGTAACAAAAAAAAAAGAAAGAAAAAGAAAAAAGCCTCTTAATTCTGTATCGTACTACCTTTTCATTTCATTAATTTACTTCTCTCATTTTTATTTCATTTTCCATTACACTCCACTGATGCTTTTTGGCCTACAATATGCTCAAGCTATCATGTACTGAAGGGAGGAGAGGAAACTTTCCCTGACAGGAAGATGGACTGGGACTAATAATTCACTAGCTCCAACCTCCTATCTCCAAATCCAATAGGATTCTTCTCAGATTGTATCCTTCCTTAACCTGTATGTAGCATTTCCTCATGTGGTTCTTGCTTCTTGGTTTGAGCGATTTCTTGGTTTATATGAGTTCCTTTCCAACTCACCTCTCTTGGCTTGTCCTCCTTCTCTCACCTCTTAACACAAGGATCTGTGCTTGGGCCTCTTCTCTTCTATCTATGCTTTCTCTTATTTATCTGACTCACTCATGTTTTTAGCTCTCCCTCCCATGCTGTTACAAGCTGCTTTTCTTCTTTCAATTGAGGCTGTCCTAGTTTCAGAACTTCATTATCAGGCCAAGTTCTCATTCCCTATCTCTTTCTTTCTTTAAGTCATTCTACAGACTATTGATAGAATAATCTTTTCAAAGGCTCTGATTACACTAGTCTCTTCTATTCAAACACCTTAAATGGTAGGTACCCCCACTACCTACTGTTTCAAGTTCAAACCTTTGGTATGTGATTTGAGGGCCTTGGATTTGCTACTATCTCTAAGTATCCTATACTTTATTCACAATGTCTGAACTAGGCTAAAAAATACATTGGTTATGTCCTACCACACCTGCTGCTGTAAAGCTACCCAGTATTCAGTCTTGGCTCAAATTCTATCTCCAAGTTATCCCAACTCCCTGGTACATTGAATAAACAAATGAATAATGAGTATGGTCTTACACTACAACCAACATCAACACAAAATCCAAAGCACTAACTAGACATTTCTAAACATCCATACTCTTACATACATAAAACATTTTCCATTTTAAAAGTTCTCATTTGGGTCCTAGATACTCTTTAGCACTAATACAAAGGAAGCCATGTACAAAAAAGAAGAGAAGGGGGATGTAAATTGGTGCAGTCTCTGTGGAAAATAGTATGGAGGTTCCTCAAAAAATTAAAAACAGAGCTACCATATAGTCCAGCAATTCCACATCTGGGTATACTTGTATATCCAAAGGAAATGAAATCACTATCTTGAAAAGATATCTGAACCCCTATATTCACTGTAATATTATTAAAAACAGCCAAGACATGGCAACAATCTAAGTGTCCCCTGACAGATGAATGGATAATGAAAAAAAAATATATATATATATATTCATAAAAAGAAGGAAATGCTGCCATTTGCAACAGCATGGATGGACCTTAAGAGCTTTATACTAAGTAAAATAAATCAGACAGAGAAAGGCAATATACTGTATAATCTCACTTACTGTAGAATCTAAAGATGCCAAACTCATAGATATAGTGAATAGGTTGGTGGTTGCCAGAGGCAGGCTGTGGGTAAAGGTGGTCAAAGGGTAAAAATTTACAGTTATAAGATAAATAAGTTCTGGGAATGTAATGTACAACACGGTGATTATACTTGATATTACTGCATTGTGTATTTGAAAGTTGCTAAAAACAAATCTTGAAATTCTCATCACAAGGAAAAAAAATTGTAATAATGTATGATGGTTGATGTTAAACATTGTGGTAATCGTGTCACAATATATACATATATCAAATCTTGTACCTTGTACTAAATGTCAATTATATGTCAATAAAATTAACTGGAAATAAAATAAAGAAGGAAAACAAAATTAAGTTTCCATTTGGGTGGCATCAATACAAAGACAGAAGTATTATTTCAAAAGACAAGAGATTGAGAATTAAGGCATTAGACATCTAATTAAAGTATCAAGTATTTTTACATTTAAGCTTCTAAGTAGTTTGTCTTCACTAATAGAATTTCTAATAGTTTTTTTTTAAGATTTATTTTTATTGTTTTTGACAGAGACAGAGACAGAGAGAAGGGGAAAGGCCCAGAACAGTCTCTGTAGTTGCACATCATTGATTTTTCCACATAGTTTCATTCCACAGTTAAGCGTGGTGCTGCACAGGGCAGGAACTGGACCGGGGTCTCACCCCAGTGAGGACCAAATTGGGGGCACTCCCCAGTTCAGCATATGTGTCTCCACAGGCCATGGCTGGGATTCGATCCTCGGTCCCTGGGGCTGCAAAGTGAGCGCCTAACCCACTAAGCCATCCCGGCTTCCCCCTAATAGTTTTTCTTTGTGGGCAGGAATCAAATGTAATTAATTTCAGTATCTCCTCACAGCGTTTAACTTTACACATAGTAGGAATGTAATTATACTTAAATTACTTAAAGAATTAGGTAAGAATACATCTTGGTTATATAAAATTGACTGATCATATTTGATTTATAGTGATAGGATAGAAAGTTGTTAATATCAAACAAAAATCTCCAAGTGAAGTTGGCTATATCATTTTGAGAAATGAAACAAAGTTATATGTTTGTGAGTATCCATATAGGTACACACACACATACATACTTGTAGTTTCTCATAAAGCAATCATGTTAATCTATAACTGATTACAAAATTGTTTTCATTTGCTTCCTACATTTCTGTAAATGAGGTGAGACCTGGCCCAAACTGAAAAAATATTCAGGTCCCTTCAATGTTACTAGGATTGTTGATTTTATTTTCAATAGGTATAATGAAATAGATCTTACCTTCTTTTCTTTTCCTTCAAACCAAAGTCAGATACCTCAGCATTAAGCTAAGAACTGTGAAAGGATTTAATTGTAAGACAGCTCTTTGTATTCAAAATGTTTGCATCATTAGTGAGGATAAAACAGTGAAAGATATAAGATACAATACACACTTCCCCTCAAATGATCAGAAAAAGCTGCAGATAGGAAGTAAACTGTACACTGGATCTTGAAGAAAAGGTACAATCTGAGCAGAGAGAGAGAAGGGAGGGCTTTTTGAGTGAAGTAAATAATAGTATCAGAGGTGCAGAACTGAATGAGTATGGTGTGTTTGAGAGATAGACTGACTTCAATAGAGCAGGAATAATGGGCCAAAGGACATAGGAAATGAAGCTAGATAAGAAGTGTGGTACAGATTAGAAAGGGTGTTGAAAGTCAGGCAGAAGAGGTTAGATTCAATGTGGTGGAAAACAGGGACCAATAAAGCTTTCTGAAAGGGGAGTGACAAACTGGAAACAGTAGCAGTTAAAGAAGGTTAATCAGATCTAAGTTGGAAACAACAGGTGGAAATGAATGAAGGCAATGGTGGTAATCCAGGAATGAGGTGATAAAGGTCTGAGTAGGATCGGCGCAGAGACAGTGTATTTCAGCAGTAATATGATGTGTCCTGAGACTCTAAAATTAGTGGGTCCTAGAATCAAAGATGAGACACAAACTAATCCAGAGGCTGCCTATTAGGTAAAGGGGTTGTACTACAGGTTACTGTATTTTTCCATGTAGAAGATGTCCTCGTGTATAAAACAACCCCTACTTTTCTAACCCAATATTACCGGTAAGTAATCAACACAGGGTTACTCCGGTGTATAAGATGACCCCAATTTTTGGTCTAATAATTTTAGACAAAAGTATTGTCTTATACATGGAAAAATATGGTAATAAGACCAGGAAATTTCAAACACTAGACATATCTTCACAAAACCTAAATGTTTTTCAAGTACTGTTTTAAGTAGTTTCATTATTTGGTTTAGTCAATTTAATGTAGGTACTACCAAATTTCACATCTGCTTTGCTAACACAGCCCTAATATGCTTATGTAGAAATGTGTTTTCAATATGTAAACAAAGTTAACTGACTTATTATAGGATATGAACCCCCACAAACTAAGATAGTGAAGATAGAAAAATATTATTTATTGTCTGGCTCCACAAAACAAAACAACAAACAAACAAACACTTTTTTTTTTAATTGATCTAAAATCTTGAGACATACTCCTGACTAGATCTGAAAGTGATCCAGGAATTAGAGAATAAACAAATTCTATGAAGAAAAGGAATTAAGAAATCAGCACTTTGCCATATTGCTTCCCTGAGTTGTGCTATCAAATTGAGAGAAAATTCTCTGACATAAAAAAGAAAATGTTACTAAAGTTAAATTTGGCAGATTAATTTTTTGTAGTAGTAATTAGTTAAATCTGTAATCAACTCTTCTCTGCTCCCTCTCTCCCTTTGGAATGGGTAGTGAGTACATAATGAGTTAAGAGGAGTGCTCCCATGGTACTTCCTAAATAATTTTATTATAACACTGATTCTATTATCTATACATGATTGCATATATTGTTTTATACCTCTTTCTATGGTCATTTTCTAGTAAAACTGAGTAAGAACTGAAATGTCCAAAAATAGCAAATATAAATTTATCTACCATCACTCACTGAGCTCTTCCTTTACAATGTGTGGCCAAAATTGTGCTTCACACATCATCTCATTTAGTCCTCACAACAATCCTGTCAGGTAGTTACTATGCATATACCCATTTTATAGTTGAAGAAACCAAGGCTTCTGGAGGTAAGGGACTTGCACAGATTGTAAAGCCAGTGAGCTACTACCGGTAAGTGGCAGACATGTTCATCTGACATGCTCTTGTTAATCATCAGATTATACTGTAAATCCCAAACATATGTGACCGAAATAAAAAGTAAGAGACTTGGACATGCTACTCACTGTGTAAAAGAGTTAGGGGGAACATCTATTCTAAGAACTTTGTCAGTGATACAAAAGAACAGATTCCTTAACTCACTTCTAACTTCGTTATAGTACTAAAAACATTGTAAGAGAGTGGGACACTGCTATGAAATGAGTTAACTGCCCCCTTTGTAGCAGTATACTTGCATAACTATTTGATGATATTGACAGGACCTCAATTTGGTCACATTTTAAAAAATGCTCCTACATAGATCATTAAGGTCAAGACTAACTAGGTTGGTTGGTGACATCAAAAAGCTTTAAAAACAATTTTCTTGGTAGAATATCTGAGAAACCTATGTAACTCCTACCAGTGACCCTGAAATAGAAACTAACCTTTTAAAGCTATTTCTCAGTACATAAAATACATTCATAAGACACTTCTAAAAATAACTTTCCACTGTAATTCCGTCCTTATGCATCTGGACAGAGATGTCATGTTTCCTCCACAAAGCTTCCTTTTATGTTGCAAGAGTAAGAATCTCAATTTCAAAATGAACCAGAACAACTGAGAACTACAAACTCCTTCACAAGAAACAATTATTTTTATTAATATTTTATATAAATTGTCTAACTATGATGAGACACCTTACATTTTAATCCTGCAATACTTTTAACTAGAGAGTAAATCAGTATAATTCAAAGTTCTGTTTCCCCTCACCCCTCTTTTTTCTGCTAACATGTGGTCTTCCACAAAAGGGTCAGTATAATCTTTGCAGACTATAGATAAGTAATGTGACCATGGTAAATTAAAGACTAGAACATTAAGCACATGTCAAGTAATACAGAAGTTTATGGAAGGCAACCATATAATCTGTAATAATCTGTCACTACTGTGAAGCTCCACCCACTTCCTCTACCCCACTCCCATTCAAACTATGATTGGGCTACATCTGGAATGTTAATAAAACATTTAGACAATCATAAAAGTCCTCCCTATCTATAAAAACTAAAACTTGCATAATTTGTACTTTTAGGTGACAATTTTAAGAATAAACATTCTATATATCATATTGCAAAGATTTGAAAGTTTTAATTTTTTTATGTATTAGAAATAGAGCCCTCAAATCAGTAATATCAACTACAATGCTTCTTGAATGAAAATGTATCCTATGTACAATTATAAGACTTTAATTTACACATCTAACATGTAAAGTATTAGGAGTTTGGAAGTCAAGGTTAAACACATTTCATTTAAACCTTGTTCCAAGAGCCTAGTGAAGTTGGCAAAGAAACTAAGGTAAATTTCCTGGTTTCTAGAATATTTTGCATACATAACATACAAACTATGGGATGTTAAAATAAAAAATTACTACTTCATCTAATTCTATTTTATGGACTAGAGTAGTTCCATAAATTATTACTTCATGGCTAAGATATTTCATTTTCATACTTTAATAAGTAACTAACCTTACATACTAAAACAAAAAAAAATTACAAAACAAAGGAAATGTGATCAAATCTACTGACTTTTCTGTCTCCAAATTTGGTATTACATTCAAGAAATTACTCTGCTTTCTATCCTATTTTTACCTTCTGTAAAACAAGAAAAATAGGATGTGGCCTTTTATCTTTTTTAAGATCTCTAGGATGAATATTAGTATGCCATTTTGAGTAGCTTAATTTTGAAGTATTGTTTTACAGTATTATCATCATTAGCATAAACTGCATCCATTTAATAAAATGGCCTTTGGTATATTTTGAATTTTTATTTAAAAAGACTCTCCTGACAAGATTTTGATATTTTATTTGCAGATCAGTATTTACCCCACTTACCCAGGAGAAAGAAAAATAATCAAACAATTAAAAAAATTCCCACTAATATGTATTTGTGGAATATCAAACTACAAATTAAAATAAATAGAGCATATGACTCCAGTGACTTTTGAGGTTAATTACTCTCAGCTGGACTTTGAGCAAAGGTCATAAATATTCATATGAAATTCAACAAAGAGTTTATTAGCAATGTTTAGACACAAACCATATTTATAATAAAACATTACATATAAAACAAGACACCAAGCTTACTCACAGTAGATCTTCTCAAATGCATTTTCTACATTTCCAATCCAACGTACTAAAGACTTTAAAAATTCTTTATTTAGTTACAGTAATAATAAGATTGCCTCCGATATGGTTTTCTTTAAAAGCTGCCTCTTAATCACTTAGGAAAGATAAAACTGAACTCAACTTAAGTTGTAAGAACACCACCACGCTATCAGCACCTTCATCCCGAGGAAGGAAGTTATTACAGACAGTTTTATAAATGAGGCTTAAAGAGAGTACTTCCTGGTCAGACAGTTAACGTCAACAGCATGTTTTATACAGCTTTACATTTCGACATTTTGAAAAGAATTTCTAAAAATTTTCCTGAATTTTTTCCCCCAGTCCCTACAAAAGAGGAAAACTTGTTCAAGCTAAACAAATCTTATGTAAAAACCTATGAAATTTTATCATTGCCTATCTACTGTTATGGTACCATCTAAATATCAGAACTGGTTATTATTGATAACACAATCTGTTTAAATTTTAATTTTACATTTATGTACCCTCCATGTCTCCCCACCCTGTATCCTAGAACAAAGTTTCCCAAGACACATTCAAAAGTAAGAAAGAACTTCAAGGAGGACAACTTACCAATTTCTTGATAATGGAGAAGCAAATAACCATTCACATTTTAATTTTCAAATTTAAAGTTAATTCTCTTTTAAACAGATATAAATATACATATATAAGTCAGGAAACCTTGTACAATCCTAATAAGGAACTGCAGATAAAAACAGCATGACCTGGGTGCTGCACATTACTATTGGTATTGCAAGCTTAAGTATTTCCTGTTACAACGCCCATTGGTTCCCACAGGTGCAAGTGCCTCTGGGTGTTGCCAATTTACTCTTCCTTTAGTAAGTGAACCACTGAAGGAGATTTCAGGTTGGCATAATCAATGCTAAGAACTATTAGGGCATAACTACCTTAGGCTAATACTAAGAGCATCCCAAATTAGGTTTATTGTGAATTGATGATTACCTAATTCAAAAGGGCTGGAGAAAATTTATTTTGACAGATTTTCATTATTTTTCCTAAAATGCACTATTATTAAGAATATGTGGGGGAAGCCTGGATGCCTCAGCAGGTTGAGTGCTTGCTTTGCAGCCTCAGGGACTGAGGATCAAATCCCAGCCCCGGCCTGTCTGCAGACCCATATGCTGAACTGGGGTGTGCTTCCCATGTGGGAGGCCCCCAGTCTGGCTCTGCCCGCTCCCCGAACCCGGTTTGATCTCCTGGCTCGAGGGGGCATGCCTCCCATGCGGGAGGCTCCCAGCCCAGCTCTGGTCCCATGCAGCTCCCGCCCACCTGTGTGGAATGAAACCATGTTGAAAACTGAGGACATACAACTATGGAGACTGCTCTGGGCCCTCCTTCTTGTCTCTGTCTCTTTGTCTCTGTCAAAAACAATAAAATAAATCTTAAAAAAAAAAAGAATATGTGACTTCACTCAGCAAATACGCATTAATTGCTTTCTCTGTACAAAGCACTGTTCTAGGCACTAGGAATACAGTAATGAACAAAACAAAGTCCCTATGGTCATTCATACACTATCTTGCAGACTTTTGATGATTTCATACATAATGAAAACTTCTATAAAGGCAGAGAATAAAGGAATTTGTATGGAAATTTGGAAAGTCAATTGAAGTGCTCACTATTTAAAACACTGTAGCAAAATGAAACAAAGTGTGTGGATTAGTGAAAAAAATAAAAAAGCATTGTAATTAATGTCACCACCAGAACCCCGTATGCACATAACATTGTCAGAATACAGAACCTGAAAGTAGAAGTCTTTATGCTTTCTGTGTTTCAAAAAGGCCATGTTCAAAAAGGCCAAGTCGGGAGGCAATGGAATATGTTCCAGCAAGGAAAAGAAAAAACTTCTCACCATGACTCACCAGTGACTAAGTTCTTTTAATTCAGGCTTAAAACATTTCAAACCCAATTACTTGTACATGCAGATAACTGATAATGTCAAATTAATATCAGAAGCTTGATATGAACAATTTTCAGGGTTAATATCAGCATCTAAGAAAAACAAGTGCTTTTAATGGGATAATACTTCTGTATTGAAATATACCGGTACTTCTGTAATACTGATAATATACTTCTGATAATACTTCTGTAGTAAATGTTATTATAATTTTAGTCTTATTAGTCTTTAATGCCTAAGGGTCATGTCAGCAAGTCTTCATTAAATTTTGTTTCAATGAACACAGTTTGCTTAGATTTTAGTCAAACTGGGACACAATCATTTTTTGGGTATATGGTGTGGTGGTAGGAATAGATTTTACTTGCATCCAGTAAAACAAATAAAATTCAAGGCTGCTCAAAGAAAAATGTAAAATCTAGAAAGAGTAAAATGTACAGATAAATTCTATTTTTCCAAGCTATATTTTACTTTCTTAGGATTTTACTTCTTTATGTTTAAAATAAACACAAAGGGGAAGCCGGGATGGCTCAGTGGGTTGGGCGCTCACTTTGCAGCCCCAGGGACCAAGGATCGAATCCCAGCCCTGGCCCGTGTGGACCCACATGCTGAGCTGGGGAGTGCTCCCAGTTCAGTTCTCACTGGGGCGAGACCCCGGCCCAGTTCCTGCCCTGTGCAGCCCCACCCACCTGTGGAGTGAAACTATGTGGAAAAACCAATTACATGCAGCTGTGGAGACTGCTCTGGGCCCTCCCCCTTCTCTCTGTCTCTGACTGTATCTCTCTGTCAAAAACAATAAAAATAAATCTTTAAAAATAAATAAATAAAATAAACACAAAATAATAACCTTCTCTTGAGCCAACAAATAGAAGAAATTCTAAAGGCAAATTTATCTATGTAGTCATTCAACAAATACTTATTGAGTACCTACTACATACATGTTAGGCACTGTTCTATGAGTTGGGGATACAGCAATGAATAAAACAAAAACCTTTGCTTTCATAGAGCTTAAATTCTAGTGTAGAGATGTAAGACAAACAAATAAAATATTTGGTATGTCAGAAGACAGTAAGCACTATGGAGAAGAATACAATATGAGAGGTAGGGATAACAATTAGTTTACTTGTTCACAGTTGCAAAATGTTTATATCACAAAGTAAGAAAGTTTGCTTTGGAAGACCTGAGTATTAGAGCTCTCCCAGGCTCTGCCTCTAACTCTAGTGAACAACCACCTTCTGTTGCAAATGACAGAATCTTATTTCATTTGTTGCTAATACCCAGGGAAAGGAAAACAAAGTTTCAAAGACTTGAAGTTAGGACTCATTGCATACTGATAAAACTATCCTATAAGGAAACAAGACTAATTCCAAACATACTCAAAGTCAAAGGTCACTTTAGGAAATATTGTCATGTTGAATATAAACATACTAGTTTCCATATATTTGTTTCCACTGGCATCAAATTTACCAACTGTCAAGTTCAGAAGTTATTTCTGCACTTTAGAATTATACCCCGTTATCTGCGCTACCAGCAATAATTATATTAAAATATTATCATTGAATTTAAAATAAGTATTTAAATATGATTCAACAAATATTTATTGAGCAGACAGATACCAGTTGCAAAACACTTGATTAGATGTACAAACCACTGTCCTTTTATTTATTTTATTTTATTTTAGATTTTATTGTTTTTGACAGAGAGACAAAGAAGAGGGAGGGCCCAGAGCAGTCTCCATAGTTGTACGTCATCAGTTTTTGACATGGTTTTGTTCCACACAGGTGGATGGGGGGGCCACGCAGGGCAGGAACTTGGCCGGGGGCCTCCCAAATGGAAAGCACACCCTAGTTCAGCATATGGGTCCACAAATCCAGGGCTGGGACTCGATCCTTGGACCCTGGGCTGCAAAGTGAGCACGTAACCCACTGAACCATCTTGGCTTCCAGGACACTGTCCTTTGAAAACCAAGAAGATGGACATCTAGGAAAGATAAGTATAATACAAACCCTATAATATAATATCACAGAGAATATTAGTGTAATAAGAAAACATACAAAGCAAGTACTTAGAGAATTCAAAGGAGAGAGTAGCAAGAAGGATGATCTGAGAAGGCTTCTTGAAAGTTGGCACTGGAGGTAGGTATGAAAAATGAGGAACAGAAGGCATTCTAGGGAAAAGAAATGGCAAAAACAAAGACCTGATGGTTGCAAATCAGCAAGTGCTTGTTAAGTTAGCAGGCCAGTCTGGCTTGAGCACAGGATAAATAATGCTAACATCTGTTCTTGTGTTCCAAACAAATCATTGTCTCTGTCACCACCCTTCTGATCTACTAAAAGATCTCAATGAGGATAAGAAACAGAGAGTGGACATAAATATAACTTAATTATTTGTTATACATACATACGGTACATGGATTGTGGGGCAAATGGAACCTAAAACCAAGTTGATAAATCTCTACTGAATTCAGTAGGCAATGGAGAATTATTACAGTGTTTGAACGTGTGACAATTCAGAGCTATACTTTAGGGAAAATAAGAGAGCAGCACATATATAGGAAAGATGAAAAAGAAAAAAAAAAAGAAAAGGAGATTGGAAAATTTTCACAGTACTTCTTCCCTAGCACCTTATTAAAGACCTCATTAGCTCCTTTTTGGAGCACTGAGCGATACAAAGTGGAAAGTATACTGAGTTGAAAAACCAGGTCTAGGTCACAGTGGTCAAGCCTGCCAATTGTCTGCATGACCTTGGGAAGTCACTCTCACTGAGTCTCAATTTCCCTATTTGTGAACCTATTAATTATTCCTTTTGGAGTCAGGAGTCATGAATTTCAGCAAATGATTAGATACTGAGAGTAGAGCAAAAACAACAATAAAAAATTGTTTCAAGTGATTAGAATAATAAGCAGCTGTCATTTATTAAACACTTCCTATGAGTTTATCACTGCTTGGCACTTTACATAAATTGCTCATTTATTCAAGAATCCCATGAAGTATGTATTCTTATTTTATAGGTAAGAGAATTGAGAAAGTTAAGACTTAAGTAATTTACACTCTGGCAAAAAGCAAAATAGATGCCTAGGTCTCCCTGAGACTAAGGTCCTTTCTTCTTCCAATATATCATGCTGTTTCTTATATGGTAGATAAATAATGCTAACATTTGTTCTTGTGTTCCAAACAAATCATTGTCTCTGTCACCACCCTTCTGATCTACTAAAAGATCTCAATGAGGATAAGAAACAGAGAGTGGACATAAATATAACTTAATTATTTGTTGATCATTAATTCATTCACCAATTCAATTCTCATTTACTAGGGATCCTTCATACTTTGTGCCTGGTATTATACTTGACACGGAAGATGCAAAGATAAATAAAATAAAACCCATCTCTCCTCTCAAAAGTGCTCATAAGCTAGTAAAGACAAACATATGAACACGGAACTGGTATACAATGACAGAAGAGGATTTTGACAGGAGACAATGGCAACATAAAGGTTCATGAAGCAAAATACTGTAATTTTGTATCTCAGCTATTAAATATTGACCTAAATTACTTAAAAACTGGATTTATGTGATTTTTGGAAATATTTATGTATTTGCACACACACCCTTCAAAAAATAAAGGCTTATGTTCACAATGGAAGGAAAATTAGCCATGAACTATGATTCTGTTTTGTGTGTCTAATGCCAAGACTAATTTAGTGATTAGTTTATTTTAAGAAAGCATTTTGCCTTGATCAGTGCCATCTATTGTAATGGGTAAATAAAATGTATTTGAACTGTCATAAGCCTTGATTACTATAGATATAAGCCAGTGTCATTACAAAGTGAAACATAAAAAATAAGTATCTACTGAATGTCCTGGTTTGATCTAGAAATAAAAAGTTATCCCTCTGTCTATCAAAAATAGTGGAAGAAAATAAAATTGAACTCATTCAATGAGTACTTTGATAAATAACTAATTAAATATTAAGCATAACAAAGTACAATGTGGAGCTGATTTTGCTATTCATCATGTCACTGAGGCTAGAGATGAAGTGAAAGGCTTAAAACACTAGATGCTAGCATGTCAATTCTGTATTTAGAGCTAAAGCCACATGGGTCACACTTCTTTGTTTAATGGAAATAGGTTTTCCTAGGTATAAAACATTTAATCCAAGTAATTTTCATTTTCTCACTCACTCTGGGGATGAAAAATGTATATTTGTGAGATACCTGATAATTGTTATGAGACTGTTCAGTGTTAACAAATCAAGAGACTGACCCTTAAGCCATTCTGTTATATAATAATATAGAAATAATTTTGATAGACTTTTGTATTTCAATATCTCTAACAAATCTTGTCAGAAAAAATGTATTAGGTTGATTTATAAAGTATTTAGGTAACTTTAACAACATATAGCTGGATAAACCGATAATATGTATCAATTTAACTTCTACCAGTTGGGGAATGCCGGGTTAGCTCAACAGGTTGAGCACTTGCCTTACAACTGCAAGGTTCAGGGATAGAGTCCCAAACAGGCCAGTGCAAACCCATATGCTGAACTGTGGTGCAACTGGTAACTGCTGGGATGGTGGCGAAGGTTCTCGAATTCCATGCGGGGGGGTGGGGGGTTCTTGCCCCTGCCCTGCATGGCCCCATATCCACCTGCATGGAATGAAACTATGTCACAACTAACGAAAATTCTAAATAGTTGCTTTCAATTTAGTGTCCATAGCTTAGAAATGTTAGGTCACATTTTGACCCATAAATAAACATATCTAATCTATAATTATAGTTAAATGAATATCATATTATTATTATTTTTACTAAGCTGAATTTGAGTTTAAGAAACAGTAACAAATCTTTAATATACCCTCACAAACAGCAAAGCAACCAGCTAAATGGTAAGGCTAAATAGTTACAAACTAAACTACCTATGGGGACAATTAATAGTACAATATCCCACAACTTAAAATCACTAATTCAAAACTATTTTCTCTGACACAATTCTCTCACTGAAGGATGAAGAGGAGTTTGGAAATGTCTCAGGAGAGTCACAAAACACTTTTAGATGGAAACTTTCTGCCTGTCTGTTTTCTTTCATTCTATACTATTGAAACCAACAAATCTGAGCACTGGCAAGCAATGAGAACTTTTATTCAGTTGACTTAACATTAAACCAAATTAGATATCAAGGTAGACTAAGATTACAATGGTTTGACTGTAAAGGACTAAAGTGGTAAAGAAAGTGTAAAATGGGTTATTGTGTTTACCGAGCAGTATTTGCATCCTGCTAAATTAAGACTAAGAACTACAAACCTAAAAAAACTTGCATTCTGTTGATGGTAAAACCATTCATATGGAAGTGTAAGCCTCTTTTTTAATCTCTACTTCTGATTATATTTTTAATTAAAAAGCAGTTTAAGTGAGCATAAGGGTAATAACTTCACATATTTATAGTTCTAGTGTTTTATTTTGTGAAATAAAAAACTCCCACAGAATTCTTACCTCCCCTCCCCATAAACAATTATTGTAGGCCCTTCCTATCACTAAAAATTCTATTACAATTATATTGCTCTTCATCTTTGGATCAATATCATAATGTAACATGGTTGAAATGACTGCTTTAGGAATCACTCAGGGGAATATCAGAACACTTTCTTTTCTTACAAGGAAATAAATTTAATGTCCTATCTTAAGAAACTGCCATTTGTAACAGTGAGAAATGAGCTAACATGTATGATGAAAGAGCTTATCTACTCAGTTTCATTACTTTGTAGAATTATTGGTACTAAGATTCCCAATCCTTCTACGAAGTCTTTCATATGTTACATGCACTACATAGTGAATATATGCTCCTTGTTAATAACCTCTTCAGTTAACTGACTTTGTTTTTACTAGAATTCTACCTAGGGTTCAGGAAAATAAATTTAATTAAAAAAATTGCGCTTAATACATCTTATATAAACTATAGTGCCTCATAATCAAAATTTGTATTTGCTATTATAGTTTCTCTTATCTCCCTAACTTCTGTTTCTTTGGGGTAGATATCTAGTTGGTAGATTTTCATAACCACATCAAGTTCTACAGTCTCTAAAGCCAAATAAGAAATGTTTTGTATCTGGTAATATCAAATAAAATCCCCAAATGCCACATCTCCTGTACTATTATTACCCTGATGAAGATGACTGTGATAATTTTTGTCTTGGATTTAAATAAGCAGTTCTGTTTAAGCTTTCTACAGTATGTCTCTGGGAAATAATGCAGTATTTTTCTCTTCCTTAGTTGAAGCTGCCCATTACTAAATATGGGCAAAGGCTTCTAATAAGACATATTCTAACCCCCTCAAAAAGAAGATATCTAAATAACTGTGAAATTATATAGTTATTAAATTCATCATTATTTTCCCAATACCATCATTTTCTAAGTCTGCTTTTATAAAAAAGAAACTAGTCACAAAGGAGTAAGGAGAAGCAGCACACAGAGAAAAAGGTTTAAAAATTCACATGCAAAACTACAAACTGTAACAAAGCATGTGCATTCAAGAGAACATTTGAAATAGTAGTAGTCAGGGCATTATTAACATATGTTAAGTACTGTGAACAACTAGCCTGGTCATTACCGGGTAGTTTAATTTTCACATCCCTCAAAGTAGGCTACCGCCAGTTCCCACCCCCTGTTGCTCACCTTTACTTGTTTCAGCATTTTAATAGACACGCACTTGCCTCCCATCAGGGCATACATACAGTGAGTGTCTAGTTTAAATAGGCTTATCTCTCTCCTTTGCTTGTCCTGAAATTTTGCCTAAAGCTCTGTCCTGGCAGCTTGTAGGATGAGAAATCTAATTGGAAAGTGCTGTTAGTTTAGTGACTCCAATACTTTTTTTCAAAATTTAGTCTGACCTTCCCAACTATCCCTAACACATCAAAGTTAAACAGTAAAACTTCATATATATGTTTTTAAATCTACATTGTAAACATTGATACTGGTGTGCTGCCAAATCTGAAAAAGTTTCATAGCTCCTTGTTGACCTAAAATGAAAACTATAGTGTCTATTGAAATACACATCCTCATTAAGCCAAAACATGAGTCTCTAAAAGGATCCCTTTCCCTTTCAACTTGTTTGTGATGAGCTGAAGAAGCTCTCTAACTTTTCACGTTCTGATTAAGCTCTTAAGGCCAGGAAGCCTCTCACTTTCAAGGCATCCACGCCGAAGCCCTGGAGGTCCGGCTGTCGACCTCTTGATCTTTTCAAGATCTTTGTGCGTCTGCCAGACCCTCCAGTCTGTGCGTTCTACTTAGATGGTTCATTACATAATCCCTCTTCCATCGAGTCACCCACGGAGTCACGGGGGATCCGGCTGTCTCACGCCTCATACGCTGCCCTTAGGAAGATTGGCTGACTAGACCCTGCGAGCAGCACGATCCCCTCTGCGCTGCAGGCTGTCCTAACTCGCCCCGCGCGGCGACCTGAACCTCTCTTACTCTCTCATGCAGGGCCGGGCACGCTCAAAGCCCCTCTAAGCAGTTCCCTTACCCCGCTGGCCCGGCCCCTCTCGGGGAACCCATCCCAAGACCTGCTGTCCCAGCCTCTCTTGAGGGATCCTTTTCCCTCAGACCCATCAGACCTGCTGTCCCTGCCCCTCCTCGAGGCTCCCTCCCCCTTCAGACCCGCTGTCCCAACCCCACCAGACCTGCTGTCCCAGCCGCTCTCGGGAACACCCACCCTCAGCCTTGCTTTCCAGGCCCCTCTCGTGGATGCCCCTCAAACTCGCTGTCCCGGCCCCTCCCGGGGTAGCCCTCCTCAGACCTGTTGTCCCGGCCCCTCCCATGAACTCCCCTCAGACCCGCTGTCCTGTTCCCTCTCCGGGTCACCTCTCTTCAGACCCACTGTCTCGGGCCCTCCTGAAATCCGCTCTTTTCAGACCCGCTGTCCCAGCCCCGCTCGGGTCCTCCCTCGGATTCACTTTTCCCAGCCCCTCTCGGGGTCCCCCCTCAGGCTCACTTTTCCCTGCCCCTCTGGGGGTCCTCCCTAAACCCGCTACCTCGGCCCCTCTCAGGGTCCCCTCTTCAGACTCGCTGTCCCGGCCCCTCTTGAGGTCCCCCTTAAGACTCACTTTCCCCTGCCCCTCTCGGGGTTCCCCCTCAGACACTCTACCCCAGCCCCTCACCGGGTCTCCTCTCCACAGTCCGGACTGTCAAACCTGCTCCCGGAACTACCCTCACTCAGGTCCTCGCCGACTTCATTCCGCCCAGGATCCCCTTGCCTAGGCTCATGCTGTCACCGCCCCGCGCCTCACTGCTCTCACCTCAGAGCTGCTGTCACCACCCGGGCCCGGTGTCGCTACCACCGCTTCCTCTCCCACACTTGTTCCCGAGTAGCTCTTCTGCCGTTTGATTCCTGGCAGATCCCTTGGTCCGATCGCTGAGTGCCCGGTCCGATTGCGCTGAGCCTCCACCCGCGGTCTCTGCGTCGCGTTCCACTCTCTCAACGCAGAACCTCGCGGCGGCCGCCGAGCGCCACACAGACCCTCCTGCGGCCGCCGCTGCTGCTGTCCGAGGTGCGGCTCCTACCAGGGGTGGCCAATCGCACCCGACTGCGCCGAGCACGCTCCGCCCCATGGTGCCAGTTCGCCCGCCCCCTGCCCCCGGCCACGCCTCTACCTCCTCTCCGATAGGCTCTCTACTGACCTTCCTTGATCGCCGGGCACGGCCTGGGGCCGGATATAGGTACTTGATTGAAGGTGCCTGGGAAGCCGAGAGGTCGATGGCGCCGGAGGATTGGCGAAGCTGAGGGTGGGCGGATTGAGGCGGGGCGGGGTTTGTTCAGAGACGGAAGACTTTGCAACTTCAGTTACCCACTGGCGGTCTTGGGGTGCGGTCAGTCTTGTTTGTTCCGCGCTCGGGTCGAAGTTCATGGCACTCCTCACTGAACCTTTACTTTGCTTGGAAACTCCCGGAAGCCAAGGCCTTCTGGGACTCCATGGACCACCGAATTAGAGCTTTTGAGGAAGTCCCCATTTTCCCACAAGATCTTGCACAGCTTCCTAAGTAATTCTGCCAGGAATTAATATAGTTTTTATTCACTCAGGACTTGTAAATATATCATGGATTTGAACTCTTTTATGTCTTTGTTAAGGGAGTTGCCCTTCCTTTATTGTGTTCAACAGACATCAGTTTCATGCTCTTGGAAAAAGAAATCTATATATTAGATGCATAGTCTGCACAACTAAACATCCAGTGCTGATGGGGCACATTTTGATAGGTACAAGGACAAAGCTTTAGAATAATCATTTTGTGGGTTTTGATAATCACTATGACAGGCGGAAAAGGAACTGTGTGGTAGGAGAAACCTTACTAGCTTTAGCAAAGTTTCAGCAAGCCTAGACAAAATATTCTTTTTCAGGGCCAAATCTTTTAATGATTCTGTGTGAACTATGGCCAAAGTATAACGAACTTTTACTGAAGTGCAACCTGTGATAACCAGAGACCTATCTTGACTGAAGCTGAAATGGTGCCTGCCAGCAGTGAAAGTGCATTATGTTACTCAGAACCATTCTTTATATTTTTGTGAAACTGGGTATGTTCATGAAACAATATGGGAAACTGAAAACAGCTACCCTCATTTCCTAAGCCTCAAGGTTTAGGGACTTAAAAAATTGAGCATTTTATGAAGAAATAGCTTCGTTTCAGGGACACAATTTGATCCTAAGCCCTATCAAATGTATATTGGACTTAATTCTCAGAAAACTCCATCATTAATTCTTTTTTGTGTTAACTCTCACTAACAAGCTTTGTGTGCTAAACACTATATTTTCCTTCATGTTTTAAAACTATGCCATTCCAATGACAATGCTTCCTATTTCAAGTTTAACTCTGAGTGTTAGAGTATGCAGAGAGGGCCTGGGAAAGTGGGCCTGACAGGACTTTAAGACTAGTTTTGGGGGATGCTGGGATGGCTCAATGGGTTAAGCGCTTGCCTTGCAGCCCCAGGGTCTAAGGATCGAGTCCTGGTCCTGGCTCATGCAGACCCATATAGTGAACTGGGGTGTGCTTCCCATGTGGGAGCCCCCCCCAACCTGTGTGGAATGAAACTATGTCAAAAACTGATGACATTCAATTAATGGAGACTGCTCTAGGCCCTCCCCCTTCTGTCTCTGTCAAAACAATAAAATAAATCTTAAAAGAAAGAAAAAGACTAGTTCTGAAGTAGATGTTGCCTTAGTAGTGTGCTGAGTGCCATTTTGGGAAGGCATGCAGAGAGATTTCAAGGTGGTAAAACTTGGGTTTGAGGTAACTTGATTTTAATAGGCCTAGAGAGACTGTCCAAACTCATTATTTAAAACAACTATAAAGTTGGGTAAGAAAGGTAATTTTTTGACTAGGACTTCCTTTTCTAAAGAGTATTGGGTAAGAGCTCATCCTGCCATTCTGAAGTTGGCAATGTAGATAAAAAGAAACAGGGGTATTTTCACTACCCAAGTGTTCAATTGTATCTATTCATATAAAAAAGGAATGCATGACCACTAATATGTTATTTACAATCAAGAAAGTAATAAAATACAACAATTTCTTGAAACCAATTAGCAATGAAATCAACTTTTTGAATATTATATCAAATATCTCTACTGTTGGTGCTTTCTCTGGTCAATGATTACTGCTACTGACAGGACTCCAGTTGCTCAATATAGTTGATTATAAATAATTTTGATGTGACCTAAAAATATAAAAAAAGAAAATGACATTATCCTTTCGATAAGAGACAGGTCTGAAATCCTAGTTTATATACACATGGTAGGCCTACAGTGAACCCTGAGAATGAATCTTATTTAGAAGGAGCTTCTAAAGATTTCTGAACTCCTGGGAAGACATCACAACATTCCATTATTGAGTTTGTTGAAAGGATAAATCCCTCACAAATAGAACCGAGATTTAATTGACAAGGTGGAGTATACAAAGTGTTAAATAGAATGAGAATAAGTATTTTCATTTTGAGAAGATCCTATGGTAGTCAACTTCAGAGAGAAATTTGGTCACAAAGAACCTGAGAATCAGAATATTGGATTTTATTCTGTCTTTTACACCGAGTTCAACTTTACTATTTCTAGATACTTTTTCTATGGAGACTTGGTGCAACATAAAGAGTATGGTTACTTTGGCCAATACATCAAATATCTCTGGTCCCTTTTCCTTATCCCTTTTCTTGCTACAAACAACTAGATGGGACATCCTAAATTTGTTCATTAAGCAAAGCTTGTAACACTGTTTCCCCTTCTATTCAGAAGGAATCACAAATTAATTTATGCAGATTTTCAGCTCCCTAAGTTTCCTTAAGTTCGTCTAATTAACTTCCTGTAGGCAAATGTGCCACTTCCACAGTTGGGAGTTGGTTAGCAAGTTACTAGATTAGGAAAAACCACCTTAAAAAACCCCCAAATACTAATATTCTAAGAAATATGAGGCAGCTGCACTGTAGAGGGCCTGGCTTTGAGAGTGTAACCAAACAAGGCATACTGGACACTACCATTTTTTTTTTTAGGCAAGTGACATCTTATCTCATCTTAAATCGAGAGAACATCTTATAGAGTAAACCTATACAAACAGAAATGATCCCACAGACCGGGAAAAAACCGTTTTGTTGACCCCAGGATGGACTATCATCAGCATACTTGTCTTTATTTCAGTTCTCAATAAAGATTCAATTAGGGGAGAAGACAGGTTCCTTTTTATCGGGATGATCACACACACTCTAGGTGTTTAGGCTTCCCGACCTATACAGTGGGTGGGTAATGTCATGCACCTGCTTAGCCTCCATTTGCCAAGAGTCCTTCAAGCCCTTCACCTCTCAGGTCGCTAAAGATTCTCGCTGTTGCTCTGGTCCCAGGCGCCGACTGGCGGCTGTTCCCCAAAGTAGCCTCTGAGCTTCGGGGTCTTGGCGGTGGCCGGGCCTGCCCAAGGATTTGCCTAACTCTAGAGATTCCGTCCCCGCCCCTCCACACTACTCGCTGAGGATTTTAAGGCGGCGATGAAGGGGTTGGGTTAAGGCGAAGAGGACGTCCGGTGGTCTTTTCACTCCCTGAAGGATAGCGGAGTCAGGCGGTCCTCGGGCAGCTCGCGACCCGGAAGTCGCCGGAGGCGAGAGGTCCCCGTTGCCGAGCGCGGGCGCGAGGGGCGGAGCTTGTCGGAGACGGGGAAGGGGTCGCGGTGGCTCACGTTCCTTAAGTTGGCTGCTACCTCGGGTGCTGTTAGGTGGGAGTCGAGTCCGCAGGGCGGGTGGCCGCAGTCCCCGGGTGGCGCTCTCAGCTGCTGTCAGAAGCGACATGAGTGCCGCGGGGCTGTTGGCTCCAGCTCCGGCCCCGACTGGAGCGCCGCCGGCTCCGGAGTATTACCCTGAGGAGGATGAAGAGCTGGAGAGCGCCGAGGACGACGAGCGCAGCTGCCGGGGCCGCGAGTCAGACGAAGGCACGTTCTTTAGCTCGCTGGCAACCCGGGCTGGGTTGGAACCCCTTCGGGAGGGGATGGGACCTTGCATGGGAGAGGGGCGGGGCGACCTCTGGGGCTTGGGGCTGGCTAGAGGGGCAGCTGGAAGGAGCGCGGGCTCGGGAAGTTACCCCCACCTGTGCAGAGGAAGGGGAAGCTCTGGGTATGTTGTACTCGACAGTTACTGAAAGAAGGGACGTAGAGAGCTGTTGTCACAACTGTTCCTCTGCCTTCCAACCGTCTCTGGTTGTACCTCAGGTCATAAGCGGTTGGAAAGAAAGCTTTCCTTTGAGTACCCCTGCCTTTTTAGTTTCTGAGAGGATTAGAGCAAAGGCTCAGCTTGGCTTCCCGGTTCCCCCGGTTAAGTTGTTGCCCCATCCCCGCACCCCCCCTGTGTCTTCTACCCCCGGGAAATGCTTTACCCAGCATTAGTCTCCTACTTTGGGAAGTGCAGTATATAGGTTGGTTAAGAGAATAGGACCTGGAATCAGTTCTAGGTCTAAATTTGTCTCACTTTAATCCAGCTTTTGACTTTAGACAGTTTACTTAAGCTTACGCGCCTCAGTTTTCCCAACTATAGTGGGGCTTCCTTAGCGTAGGTGTGAGGATTAAATGAGATAATGTGCATAAAGTATTGTGCCAGTACTTTAAACCCTGGTACTCAGTAAGTACTCAGAAGATGTTTTCACCACTGCTGGAATAGGCACAGGGGGAAGGTAGGGATTTGCTTAATGGTGCCTAGGTGTTTTAAGTTTGACGCTCTTTGAGTTATCATTCCTGCCTCTCAGAGCTTCGCTTTTCAAACTGGGCTTTATACAGTTTGGCAAGTGTGAGGAATACTCTCTTGGAGGGATTGAGGAAGGAGCTGGCTGGAGGAAGAGAAAGGTGAAACATAGGACAAGAGAGAAGAAAGAGGAGCTAGAGAACAATATATGGGTGGAGTAGTCTGGCACAAAGTAGGGCTGTGAAGCAAAAGGCTAGACCAGCTGTCTGGAATGTGGGGTATATTTTATTCATCTCAATTCTAAGTGCCAAGGACTGTAGCTGGCACATGACAGGAACTCATTGAAGGTCTCTTGACTGAAAGAAGGGAGATGGGTGTGTGGAGAATTGGATCTGTAATAGCCTTTAAAAAGGCAGCTGCATGTGCAGATACAAAGTTGAAGGGACTAACTTCATTTGGTTAAACTACCTTGGAAAACAAGGTTTTACCCAGAGATTTTGAATGTGAATCACTTGTACTGTTTTTAATGCCCACACGGGGGAGCAATGAAGCCAAAATTGATTTTCCCCCACTTAAATAGGGCTGTTGAAATTATGTAGACACTACCCATTTGCTTATCCTAAGAACTATGTTTAAAATGTTCTGATAATGCTTTCTGTTGATCATATTGTCTTTTTTTAGTTGTGACTTTGAAAATATTTCTGTTATTAGATTTCAGTTCATTGATTAGTATTCTCCTTTGTTTAAATGTGATGATGTAAAATCTCTTAAGGGTTCAAACTGGGCATACACCAGTAGAGAATGTATATATTAGGTTGTTTTGGAGTAGTGATCAAGGCTTGCCTACCTGTAGTTCTCCAAACTTACACCCACATCTTCTTTTCTTGAACTGCCAGTGTTCTGCAGAAGTAGCAGCCTTGGCCCTGACTGCCTGTATCTGATGTACCCTGTTCTCTGGCTACACTGAGACACGGACAAGCTCTTTGCATAAACCTGGCTGTGTATAAGTAGGGAATAGCATTTTCTTTTCTGAGGTAATTGTATGTAATACTTTTCATTGACATCTTCACATAGGCCTGCATTGAGTAGAGTTTATTTTACAGATTATTAACTGTCACTGTGTCAGCTGATACCAACTATGAATTATGATTTTTTTTTTTTTTTGAACTGAACTGGGGGCCTCACCGCATTTGGGAAGCACACTCCAGTTCAGCATGTGGGTCCGCCTAGGCCGGAGCCGGGATTCGGTCCTCGGTCCTCGGGGCTTCAAAGCGAGCGCTTAACCCGCTGAACCATCCCGGCTTTCCCTGAATTATGATTTTTAACAAACTTTTCTTCTCTAATTTTACTTAGACACTGAGGATGCTAGTGAAACTGACTTGGCAAAGCATGATGAAGAAGACTATGTAGAAATGAAGGAACAGTGAGTATGACTTTTTTTTTTTTTTAAGATTTATTTTATTTTTGTCAGAGAGAAACAGAGACAGAGAGAGACAGAAGCGGGAGGGCCCAGAGCAGTCTCCATAGTTGACATTAGTTTTCCATATAGTTTCACTCCACAGGCAGGTGCAGAACTGCGCAGGGCAGGAACTGGGCCGGGAGCCTCTCACATAGGTCCCGGCAAGAACTGAACTGGGGGCACACCCCAGTTCAGCATGTGGGTCCACATGGGTTAGGGCTGGGATTCGATCCTTGGTCCCCGGGGCTTCAAAGCGAGCGTTTTACCCACTGAGCCATCCGGCTTTCCCAATGAGTATGATTTTTAAGTTTCTTTTTTGAAATACAGAATTGACAAGGAAATATTTATAGTGATCTTGTGTGTATGGCTTTTGCCATAGTGCTTCTAAAGATTATGTGTATATGTGCAGTCAGTCTTCCTGTTACAAGAATCTTTTGAGGGTAGGCTAGAAAGAACCTTGAGGAAATGATCTCAGGGGAATAAGGCTGTATAATAGGAGAGAACCATGTCCCACTTTATTTTTAGAGTGAAAGCCATTGGCCAGAGAGGGTAAATGGTGTTTCAGAGCTACTTGGTTCTCAGGTGGGTGTGACCCCACTGAGTACTGACGACATGGTAGATGGTATGCTAAATTCATAGAGAGCTCAGAAAGACTGGGTTTGGAGACCAGGACTCCTGCTCCAGTGCCCTTTTCACTTACCATATATCTGTACCCCAGGCCTTCTCATTGTCTTCAACTAAACATGCCCAGAGAAACTAAAGCCACTTGTTTTTATCATAAACATAGATATAAGGCAGTATAAAAAGTATATACATATATCCAATAAGTATTTGTTGAAAAAGTATTTTGAGGATCTTGATTTGACTTTAAAATTCTGTAAACTAGGCAATCCACTGCCTTTGCTTATTGGTCTTATTTGCAAATGTTTTGTGATCATCCTCAGGATTCTGTCATCCTTTTCAAGCTTTGGAACCTGAAGGGGTAATTCATCTAAATCTGACCAGTGCTGAATAAAGAAGGATTACTTTAATAATTCATGTAATTTTTCTCAAAGCTTCATCTTTGAAACTGTGCTTAATTTTTTTTTTAAAGTTTGTTTAACCAGTTTACGTGGACCCATTTGAATGTATTTTCACATACCTATTTCTTTCCCAAATCTGATTTTTTTGTTATTTACTTCCTCAATCTGTTAATATTCTCTTTTAGAGACAGACTCAGAATTCAAAGCATTCTCTGGTATACTCAATGTAATAGACAGTTTAATATACTAGGTTCCAAATACTGACTTCTTGTGTGCCATTTACATACCTGTTCCTTCTTATATTTGATATATATAAGCATTCTTTAGAGCAGGGGTCTTCAAACTTTTCAGCCCGTGGGCCGCATTAACTATCAAACAGCAATTTGGGGGTCGACTACACACTCGAGGTCCAAATAAAAAAGAATCAAAACATAGATGTTGTTTTTAATTATTTATTTAGTATTATTTTATTCAGATAAAAAGGTCTCCACAGGCCAGATGAGAGGTTAATGCGGCCCGCGGGCTGTAGTTTGGAGACCCTTGCTTTAGAGATATAGCCTTTTAATTGAATATTCCCCTTAACATTTGATGATACTGAAAATAATTGTGATTAAAATTGAATGCCTTTTGTGATTCAAAATGAGCATTGAG
>PVKE010010257.1:0-42884 GCA_004027555.1 Craseonycteris thonglongyai | reverse complement strand
GGTGGGAGTGGGCACTAGATATAAGGTGATGGAAGGGGAGCTGATACTGAGTGATGGGCACATAATACGATGTATGAATGATGTGAGGTGGACTTGTACATCTGTAAACTGTCTAATTGTTACCAACCAATGTAACCTCATCAAATTTAACAATAAATTAAAAAAAAAAAAGAAAAAAATACCCATTAGAGCAAATTACACAAGATATTGTATACTTATTCATATGGAAGAAAGTGAGACAGTCTGTACTTAATAACTCAGGTATTGCAATAGAACAAATTCAGAAAGTGACCAAGACCTTATGGGAGCAGGTACACTTCTGGACTAGTCCTCTTGTTTCCAGCTCTTAGGAAGGAGAAATCTTTTAATGGAGGTTGATAACTATTGTGGGAGCCCACAGACTCTCCATGAATAGTCCTCATTGGAATCAGTCAGTCCATAGTTTCTGGAAGCAAATACACTTCCAGGTATTGAGGGTGAGGCAGCCAACCCATGGCAGTAAAATCACTTGAGAAAAAACACAAAATTCAACTAGAGTTTACTTATACAATCTTTTTATTTTCTCTTTCTGACCTCTTCTTTCCTTCTGTTCTTATCTCTTTTGGTTTTCTCCCTTTCAGTCCTATCTAGGCTTTAAATTTGAATACATAGCCCTAAAAGTATACTTTGGTCATGTTAGAGGCTTTGCTTTTCACTTGTGCTCCAGTGTGAGGAGGAATGCCAACTTGGAATTTCATGTCAACCCTCTTACGTTCCTCCATTTTTTAGATACAATCTTGAATGATGCCAACACATAAGGCCAGTCTACTTCACCAAAACTTAGTGATATACAAATATTTCTGAATGGATACTGGTACAAACACTCCTGTTACATACTACAAAAGCTGAAGCAGCAGTTTACAAATTTAAAAAGAACTTTAAATGAATAAGGAAACAATAAAAACAATAAAAAATGTTAGCAAGTAAAGCTTCAGTTGTACCATAAAGAGTGAGTAATGATGGTAAGCAGTATCTCATAAACAAACCTTCAAGTGAGATGGAAAATCAAAGATAGAAGGTATGACTCCAGGTTTCAATTTAATATTTGGAGCACTTCTGTCAAAATCTGTCTTCTTAAAGTGCCTTGAACACAACACATCTCCTTTCTTAGGCTCCCAAATGCCTGCAGAATTCACATCAAGTCTTTTCATTGCTAATACCCATTTTCTTTTGATATTTTCATCTGTGGGGAATCTAGAAAATAATCACAAAAGGTATTTTAAAATTAAACACTATTGATATTATGTTTGAATTAAAGCTGTGCCTAAATTATCCCTTAATTAGTTTGCTATTACTCTTCAGAAATGGAATATTCAGGAAACCAAGACTCATGCTTTCATAACTTTCAGTTTTGTCATATTTTTCTACTGATCATGCCCTCATTAAAATTTTTCTTAACAAGAAAAGTTTCAAAGAATATTTACTACCTTATAGTAAGATCCACAATTGAAGGTTTTTCTTCTTCCATAGATGATAAAGAATACTGAGGACTTTTCCTATCTTAAGTGACATCCAGAATTTATCTCAAATGGGTTTGTATTTTCATTCTTCTGTCAGCATTAGAAAACTGCTTAGTATAGCACTGAACACACAACAGGTCTATAAATGCTTAATGAATGAATGCAGGAAACACCTGCAGAGTTTGTAGTTCTGGAGATCAGAACTATTTTGTGATGCTGAGGCCAATAACCTTATCTTTTCAATTTTCTAAACCGGTCCAAATCCTTTCTGGAATCACGTAGGGTACACACACTCATTTTCGATTTCCTTACACCTAGCAAAGTAGTTAGATCTTTCTCTAGCACAGAGCATAGTACCTGGCACAAAAACAGCAAAATAAACCTTTGGGATATGAAGTATTACTAAATATTACTGCTCCTTCTTTCCTATGTTGTCAAAAGCACAGCTAAAATACTAAATTAGAATTTCTTTTTAGTATTTTTTAAAATTGTTTTTGAAGGCGAGAGACAGAGATAGAGAGAGGCAGAAAGAAGGGGGAGAGTCCAGAGCAGTCTCCACAGTTGCATGTCATCAGCTTTTGACATGGTTTTGTTCCACAGGTGGGCAGGTGGCTGTGCAAGGGGGAACTGGGCTGGGGGCCTCCTGCATGGGAGATATGCCCCTGCAAACTGGGGGCCGAACCAGGGGCCTTCCACATGGGAAGCCTGCTTTGGCGAGAACTGAACTGCGGGCCTCCTATGTGGGTAGCACACCCCAGGTCAGCATATGGGCCCACATGGACCGGGGCTGGGACTTGATCCTTGGAACCCTGGGGCTGCAAAGCGAGTACTTAACTCGTTGAGCCATCCCTACTCCCCCTGGGATCATCCTGATTTATCTGCAATACAGCTAAAGAACCATTAGTTTGAACTTGTAATTTATATTTTCTTTCCACAAACGAGGATTGACCTATTCTAAACAGAAAGGACAGACTATATTTTGGCAAGGATTCTTCCTTCCTTCAGGGGTCTCCAAACTACGGCTTGCGGGCCGAGGCCCTCTCATCTGGCCTGTGGAGACCTTCTTATCTGAATAAAATAATATTAAATAAATAATTAAAAACAACATCTATGTTTTGATTCTTTTTTATTTGGACCTCAAGTGTGTAGTTGGCTCCCAAACTGCTGTTTGATAGTTAATGTGGCCTGCGGGCTGAAAAGTTTGGAGACCCCTGCTTCAGATTGTAAACTACATGTAAACAACACTGAATTTCTTTGAAAGTATGTTAAGATGAAAAGTAATAGTAACAAACATGAGTTTGATAATATTTTTGTTACCAGCCTCTGATACCTTGGCAGGTATCTTAAACTTCTAAATTATAAAAGGTGTAAAGGTGTCACTTCAAATTTAACTAAAAAGGTTACTTGAAAATAACCTGGGAACTAAAGTTCAAAGCTGAATATTTAAGTAGAACTGTCTTTTGCTTTTTATCACAGACAAAAGTACTTGGTTTAACCACAGCAAAATCTTACACGTGAAATGTCAGTCCTTTTAACTTGGAATTTGGCAAACAGCGAGAAGCACATCCAATGGCCGAGCAACATTTCACCATTTTAGCAACTCATAACAGAACTGAAAGAAAATTAAAATGGTCAGCGTTAGTAACTTCAAAGGTAAGGGGACCATATTTACCGTTCCCAGTATGTTTTAGGTAAAGTGAAATCATGTTAGAAAGGCAAAGGCAAATGTTTTCTCCCAACACCTGCAGCTTTGCTCATAAATTTTCCAGGGACTTGGAGTTTTAATAAGGCAAGTCATATTTAGCTATTCAGTCTGAGGCGTCTGATTTTAATTTCGTAGGCTTGTACATTTCCCTTCCATGAGTTCTTACAGGTACCATGTCTCCTTTGTCACACGGCTTTTGCACACTAAAGCCTCCTGGCAAATGAATTCATCTTTCAGTTTAAAGGTTGCCTCCGCAGGGAAATCTTCCTAACGACCAGTTTAAATCAGATCCCCACCCCCTAGTATTAGCTCTGGCAAGACACACTTTTTCCTAGTATTTCTCAAAGTTGTAATCTCACATTTATTTCAGAGATTCTCTAATTAACGTCTTTCTCTTTCACCAGTCCGTGAGTTCATGATAGCTTGGTGGAACATGTTTTTTCACTTTTTGTCCTCATGGCTTAGCTGGTGACTGACACAGTAAATGTTAATACATACAGTATTTTGAAGAAATGACGAGAAAGGAAAGGGGTAGGGGACATGAGGAAGCAGTTCCAGGATCTGGTGGTTATCTGGACACCCAGCAAGAGCAGCGCGCGCAGATCTGCTCAGCCTGCCTTAGAGGACCGTCCGAGCTCCGCCCCTTTCTCCAGGCTCCCGTCCCCCGCAAGGAGAGAGGGAGGGGCCGCCCTGTCACAGGTGCGGATGCGCCCTGAGAAAGTCCCTTCCCCGGGGCTGCCAGCCATCTCTGCACCGCTGCCGTCATCCTCGCCCTGAACCATGCCTGGGGTTTGGGCTGGTAGCTATTAGGGGGTGAAATAAAGAGGCAACCCAAGAGTTATTACCGTTAGCAGTGAAGGTAGCGACTAACGTAGACGACAGAGATTGCGTCTCCCTTCACTTCCGCCCCGGGAACCGGAAACCCTCCTGCCCCTGGTCACGTGCTTAGCTGCCATATTGGCTCTGGTTGCGGCTGCCGCCGGGAGGGGGTGTGCTAGAGCGGCCCTGCTTTTCTGGACGTGTTTTTTTTTCCCGGGGAGAAGGGTCCTTGGAGTGTGACGGAAGGTGGAAGAGATGGCGGCCTTGGCGCAGGAAGATGGCGCCCGAGGCCAAGAGCAAGGGCGGCGGGGCTGCGAGCATTATGACAGAGGATGTCTTCTGAAGGTGACGACTTCATTGGGCTCTTTTTCTACGAGCTTCCGCCGCGCCGGGCTGGGGGCGGGCTGGGCAGGGCAGTTAGATTTGGGCTTAAATAAATTTGAGGCTAAACTGTGCCTTAGGATACCTTCTCCATCTCCAATCTGATTCCTGCTGTAGAAAACGCTTTTGGCAAGGCGTCCATAGGCCTCACCTTTCCTCCTGGTTTGTACTTTGCAAGCAGAGACCTTGTTTGGGAAGAGCCTAGGCTTGCACATCGCAAACTATGGGTTTATTTAGTCGTTTGATGCTGGACATAGACTGAGTCAGCAGCAGGCCTGTGCTGTCTTTTTCCCAAGATCCCTTTGAGGTGTGTGATGAAATAATGGAAGACCTATAAACAAGTGGAGACTGGGAATACGATTTCAGCTCCTCCAGTAAATAAGTTTTAGTTTACCAGCTTTATTTTAGAGTGAATGAGTATACCTAAATCTACCAAGGACAAAATGTGAAATAGGAAGACAGTCATGTAATTGCCACTAAATAGGAAATTATGGGTAGGACAATGCCTAGTATGCATATATTACTTTTGATGTTTACTTTGAGGAAAAATTCCTAGTCAATCTAGAATTAAAAAAATATATATATTGGGGAAAGCCGGGACGGCTCAGCGGGTTGAGTGCTCGCTTTGAGGCCACGAGGACCGAGGATTGAATCCCGGCTCCGGCCCAGGCAGGACCCACGTGCTGAACTGCGGAGTTCCCACAGTTTGGTTCTCTAACTGTCTCTGTCTCTGTCTCTCTCTCTATCTGTCAAAAAGTAAAATAGAAATAACTATGCACTGAAGACAAAAAGATAATTTCTCTCTATAAATGTGAAAAGATAAAAAAAAATAAAATAAAAATATATATTATTATTGTTTGAGAGGAGGTGATGGGGTGGGTCGAAGGGGGGAGGGTCCAGAAAAGTCTCCATAGTTGTACATCATTAGTTGTGGCTTGGTATCATTCCACACAGGTGGATGTGGGGGCGGGAGCAAAACCAGTGAGGCTCCTCCCACGTGCGAAGGGAGAATGGTGGGAGGGAAGAATCACTGAGCCATCTTGTCTATTATCAGTTGTGCCCCAGTTCAGCATATGGGATTTACACAGGCTGGATTGGGGAGTTGAGCCCTGGACCTTGCAATTCCAAGACAGGTGCTTACCCATTGAGCTATCCCAGCATTCCCCAATCTAGAATTTTTTAAATTGGCACCCATCCAGTTAAATTTTACTGATTGTGTGTGTATCTGCAAGTAGTTGAAAGATTGTAGTTAAAACTTGAGTGTTGGACTCCTACAGCCCTGCACACAAATCTTAGCTCTATTCCTTAACTCAGTGCTTTTGAGCAAACTATCTGTTAAGTGCCCTATATGTAAAATATGGGTAATGAAGTTCCTGTTTCATAAGAAAGTATGAGGCCTTTAAGGACAACCTAAAGCCTATTTTATAGGCCTTAGTTTGGTGAACATTCTTCCACTGCACTGGATGAAGCTTTTTCAAAGTTGGCCATTCACCAAGTGTATAAGGTATTGAATACTATCCTTATGATTCCGTTTTTACTGAGGTGTTTCGTTATTCTTTCAAACGTGAGATCTAAAACTCAATTCAACACCTTGGTCCTCTCTTCAACTCCCATGAAAGCACACAGATATGTGCGTCTGTCTTTTACAGTATTGAGATACTGGACCCTTAGTATATCAAATGCTTTTTTGTTCTCCCTGTCTGTCTTCCTTAAATACCAGAGAGCAAGTGAAGAGTTTTTAGGAAGAAGTAATCAACAAAATCAAATGCTGCTGTTTGAGTAAGATAAGAACTAAAAATTGACCTTTAAATTTGACTTGGAGGACTTAACAGGTGATCTTGAGAGGGTTCTGTGGAAGTACTAGGACAAAGCCTGATTGGATGGATTCAAGAGAATGGGAGTAGTGGAACTGGAAATAGTCTATATAGACAGTTACTTTTTGGAGTTTTACTGTAAAAGCAAAAATATGAGGCTGTGGTTACTGGGAGATGTGGGGGGTCATGGATTTTTTTTTTCTATTAAGATGGGAGGTATGTCAGCATGTTTGTATATTTAAAATTACCCACTAAAGTGAGAACATTTTATAATACAGGAGGGAGGGAAAACTGTTGGAGCACTGTCTTTGAGTAGCCAAAGAGAAGATGGGATTCAGTTTATGAGTGAAGTTAGCCTTAAATAAAAACATGAACTGTAGATTCTATAACAGATGGGAAGACAGTATGAGATACATTTGTAAGTAGGTTGATAGAATTTGTGGGAAGATGTTTACTTGATTATTTCTACAATTTTCATAGTGAAATAAGCAAGGCCATCCAATCAGCAGAGTGTAAGGAGGGAGGAAGAGGTGTTCAAGGTACAAAGAGAAAGAAGATGTAAAATAATCATCTAGGGCCTATGTCCTAGACTATGGAAGAATGAGGGAATTGACTAGGGAAACATGGTAATAAGAGCCCACTTTTTATTAGTGGTTATGACTTTATTTTTTTTCAGGATTTATTTTTATTGTTTTTGTTTGTTTGTCCTTTGACAGAGACAGAGAGAAGGGGGAGGGCCCACAGCAGTCTCCATAGTTGTGTCATTAGTTTCTTGATATGGTTTCATTCCACAGCTAGGCGCAGGGCTGTGCAAGGCAGGAACTGGGATGGGGGCCTCCTGCATGGGTCCCAGCAAGAACTAAACTGGGAGTATTCCCCAGTTTAGCATATGGGTCCACAGGAGCCGGGATTCGATCCTTAGACCCAGGGCTGCAAAGTGAGCACTCAATCCACTGAGCCATCCCAGCATCCCCTAGTGGTTATGACTTTAAAGTGAGACCAATCAGTGTTATGCTTTTTCTTTAGCTGTATTCAGCTATTTCTATGTGGGTTAAATGGGAGATAATTGGATTTAACCATTGGGATTTTTAGAGGAAGAGTTAAGGAACCAGGGTGTGTGCAAGGGAAGAATTGAAGTGAGTTGGAAAGAGAAGAGGTAGTGTTTAGAAATTCCATGCTTCAAATTGAGATAAAAACAGGATTCAGTTCTTGCTTTAGAGCATTGATTTTAAAAGTGTGGTGAATGGACTGCTGGTGATTCCTGAGGCCCTTTCTGGGGATCCTCAAGGTCAAAACTACCTTCTAATACTGAAACATCATTTTCCTTTTTAGTGTGTGCAGAACTAATGATTAAACTATTGGTGCAAATCAAGGCAGTGGCACTAACTGAACTGTGCTACACCTATGATTTATTTTTTTTTTAGGTTTTTAAAAACCAGATTCACTTAAGAATATCATTGATTAAATTAAAACAGTAAAAGTATTGATTTTTAAAAATCTCATCTCTTGAATACCTCTTTTTAGATGTTTGATGAAATGGATTGTTTTCATCAAGGACTTTTGTAGACTGAAATTAGGTGTTTGTTTTTTTTTTAATTGTTTTTTGACAGAGAGAGAGAGAGTGATACAGAGACAGAGAGAGAACTGAACTGGGGGAACTCCCCAGTTCAGCACATGGGTCCGCAAGGGTCGGGGCCGGGATTTGATCCTCAGTCCCCGGTGCTGCAAAGTGAGCTTAACCCACTGAGCAATCCCGGCTTCCCCTTAGGTGTTTTTTTGAGGCAAACCCCTATGCAATTGGATTGCAAACTGAACTAGTTGCACTTTTCATGGAACAACATTTTTTTTCTTTTTTAACTTGGACTATAGTTATTTAAGCTTGGATATTTGGTGGACATTTTCTTAAAAGGAAGAAAGTGAGACTGTTATCACACAACAGTGATAAAATGCAAGCTTTCACATAAAGATTAGAATTTTGAAAAACTTCTATTAGCTTCTTTGAGCTTCAAAGCTTCCAGGATGAGATGAGTAGTGATATTAATGCATGTGATTTTTTAATACTGTATGACAAACATGGCAACATTTGGAAGATCTACATAACTCAGTGAACTGATACTTTTCAGAAGGCTAATAATGCATGCATAAAAGATCCATTTAAAGTATGAGGTCAATGGATTTTAATGTATCATAGGGAGAAAAGTTTACTGATATGATTTTAGAGTCCATGTTTTAATTGTTAGCATTGTTGAGTTTTGGTGTAGTATCACAGAAGAATCTCCATAAATCTCTGAAAAAGATATTAAAGTACAACTCCCTTTTTTAACAATGTATATATGAGGTCTGACAATTAAGTTTGCGAATTTGTCACCTTGCGCTTACCTTGGCAGCACTGTACAAACAACTTGGTAAGGTTTCATAACCTTGGTATATCAGTGTCTCATAGCTATGTTCGTGTCAGTGTGTGGTGGTGGTGTTGCATCATTGTTGCATGTTTTTGTGTGCTGTCACCAGAATGTTTGATTTTGAACTAGAGGAAAGAACAAACATCAAATTTCTTGTTTAGCTTGGCAAGAATGGAAGTGAAATCAGGCGCATGTTAGTCCAAGTTTATGGGGATAATGCCATTAAAAAATGGCAATATACAAATGGATTAAACGTTTTTCTGAGAGGAGAAAAAATGTCACTGATGAAGAAAGGTCAGAGTGGGCAGTAACAAGCATAACTGATGAAAACATATCAAAATTCGTCGAATAGTGTGTCCTAATTGTTGGTTAACAGTGAGAAGCATAGCAGACCAAGTAAACATTGATAGAGAAACAGGAAAATCCTCACTGAAAATCTTGGCACGAGAAAGATGTGTGCAAAAATGGTCCTGAAGGAGCTCAACGATGAGCAAAAGCAAAGGAGAGTTGAAGTTAGCTAAGACCTTTCGGAGAGGCAAGATGATGTTTTGGGTCATGTTTCCATTGTTGATGAAACATGGGTGTACTAATATGATCCTAAAACAAAGTGTCCAAGTGCACAATGGAAGTCAGCCAATTCTCCACAACCACAAAATTTCATCAGTCCAAATCAAGAGTCAAAACGATGTTGCTGACCTTTTTTGATATCAGAGGGATTGTTCATTATGAATTTGTACCAATTGGACAGTCAACCAAGTTAACTGTTTGGAAGTGCTGAAAAGATTGCATGACCTGAATTTTTTGCCAACAACTCATGGCTCTTGCATGACATTAGTGGGTCAGCTCACATGACACTGTGTGTGAGGGAGTTTTTAGCCAGTAAACAAATAACTGTTGGAACACACTCCCTAGTCACCTGATCTGGCCCCCAAAGACTTTTTGCTTTACCCAAAGATAAAGGAAATATTCCAAAATTTGAAAAGCAATTCCAAAATTGCTTTGAAGGGGTGGACTAGGCACTGGTGTCAGTGCATAGCTTCCCAAGGGGAGTACTTTGAAAATGACCATAGTGATAATCAGCAATGAAGTATGGAGAACTTCTAGGATGAGTTCATGAACTTAGTTGTCAGGATAAAATTTCTTCATATACTTCAATAAAAACTGAATGCAGAGGGAGAACTGAGAATTCAGCTATTTGGGGGAAAATACAAGCTTTTTTCTTTTAAATTAAAATATATGTTAACAATTAGTATTTTAAAAAAGTAATGAATATTTTAAAAATGTATTATTTTAAATTTATAATATGGTACCAGTAGATATAATTTACATAAACAAGAGCTCTTTAGGATCCTCAATAATTTTTAAGAGTGTTAATGGGTCCTGCAGCCAAAATGTTTGAGAACCACCATTCTTTGGTGTGACTGAGATTATATTGCTGAAGAGGGTTGGAGGACAAGACCATTCGAAGTGAGAAAGTCAAGGAACCGAGAGTTCAGGGTATTGGAAGGATTGTCATGGATTTGCACATCACTAAGATTTAGGACAAGGGTAATGTTGAAGAGAAAGACTGCCAGTTGATTTAAAATCTTTAAGGAATGAACTATATTATGGTAAGTCACAGCATAAGAAGTTTTCAGAAATGAGTGGATCTGAAAGGTCACAGTGTAATGGGAAGTATTGAGTTAGCTTGCTAACCTGTTACCTTCTTGGTGTATTCATTAGGGTAAAGTTAGATTCCTGTAACAAAAAAACTGAATAGTAAGGTGGGTTAAAGAATAATGAGTTTATTTCTTTCCACCTAACAATTCCGTGGTGAGTGATCCTATTTGGTGATGATGCTCTCTGTTCTACATGATCATTCCAGGGACAGGTTTTTTTATTGTATTATTTTGCCATATTTTAGAGCTTATAGTTATCAGTTGGGTTGTGGCCATGTCCAAATTTCATCTTATGGAAAGGGGAAAGAGAGCATGAAGGAGGAGTCATGCCCACTTTCTTAATAGTCAGGCCCAGGAGTGACACTGATTTCTTCTGCTCATAATCTGTTGCTAAAAGCTTAGTCCTTTGGCCACGACTAATAGCAACAAAGGCAGGAACTGTAGAATAGCTGGGCAATCGTGTGCCCAGGAGGAAGGAGAATAAATTTTGGTGGACAGCTGTCACTCCTTGCCACTCTTGAAAATAAGGGTTATTTGCTACATTTATTTCATCCTTTAAAATATCAGACATATAATGGATGATTAATACAAGTGAACTAAAATGTAATGCTTATAGTAGAGTGTAGGGATTGAAGTAGGTAAATGAATTTATCTGGAAATGTATAAGAAGATACCTGCCTGTCATTTAGGCTAAGAATGAGTTTACAGCAGTGTCTTATCCTTTTGGCTTCCCTGGGCCACATTGGAAGAGTTTTCTTGGGCCACATATAAAATACACTAACACAATAGCTGATGAGATTAAAAAAAAAAAAAAAGCTTGCAAAAAATCTGTTTTAAGAATTAATGATGGGCAACATTCAAAGCTGTCATGGGATGCAGGTTGGATATGCCTGGCTTACGGTGTGGCAGGATTAGTTTTCCATTCCAGGGATTTTCATCCTTCATGATTTGTTTGTTTCTAAGGACAAGATCAGGGGTGTCAAACTGGCGGCCCGCCAGTTTTCTTCATAACAATTTTTTCTCTTTTCATTTTATTTCAGAGTATCTTAGGCCACAAAAATTACCTCGGGGGCTGCATGTGGCCCGGAGGCCACCAGTTTGACACACCTGGACAAGATTGTGTTCAACTTAATACAGACATGTAGATGTTGAAGAGAGTAGATAAGAAACAGTGAAATGTTACATTAGGATTAGTTTACCCAAATGATCTATTGGATGTAATCTTTGACCTTGTTCCAGGAGGAGGAAGAAGGAGATTTCTTTTTGCATTGCAAACTTGTCTTTGCTTGCTTCTTACAACTCTTTTTTTTCCCCCCTGGGCATTAGGCACCTTGCTGTGACAAGCTTTATACATGCCGGTTGTGCCATGATAACAAGGAAGATCATCAGCTAGATCGCTTTAAAGTGAAGGAAGTGCAGTGCATAAACTGTGAAAAGATTCAACATGTAAGACTTTATCACAATTCTATTTTCTTTTAAAAAAGTTTTTACTAAGGTGATTTAAAAATTTAAGAATATTGCAAGTAGGACTTCTTTCACAGTAAGCACTATCTATCATCTAAATGTTTAAAAACTTGTAAAAATAAAATTGCATGTACTTTAATATTAATTTTGGCTATTCAAGTAGTAACTCAAAGTGTTTTGGTAAATTTATCCCAATTCGTAATTACATGTGTCTTTTTTAGGCCCAGCAGACTTGTGAGGAATGTAGCACATTGTTTGGAGAATATTATTGCAGTATATGCCATTTGTTTGACAAAGACAAGAAGCAGTATCATTGTGAAAATTGTGGAATTTGTAGGTACTGTATGTAAAATGTTCTTTTTTAATTTCTTATAATGTATCATAGCAGTAATAGTTTTTGAAAATCGGATTTTATTGTTATGTAATTTACGTCTAATAAAATACATTCATTTTAAGTGTCTAGTTCAGTCAATTTTGACAACTGTATGTATCTATGTTACTACCAACACAGTCAAGATAAGAAATTTTTCATTATTCTAAAAAGTTTCTTCATGATTCTTTTGCAATAGTTGTTTAATTAGCCCACCAACTATTGTGTGGCTATTTAACATTTTAACTTTGGAACATAAAATAGGCTTGCATATGAAGTGTTTTATAGGCAACAGAAATAGGCAGTTGGAGTGGATTTTTCCTTTTAAAAATTAGTTTTTAAAAAGATTAAAAATTTAAAGAATTTGATAAAATCAGAAAACAGAAAAGTAGAAAGAAGGAAAATAGCTATAGTCCTATCACCCACTGACAAGATTATTGACTGTTGATACATAGGAATTATTTTCTTATTAAAAAATATCCCAAAGTATTAGATATAGACAAAAGCATACATGTAACATTGCATAGTAATATACCAAACAGGCCACAGTTTAAGCAATAGGATGTTACTTATATTGTTGCCTCTCCAAGTATTTTGTGTCAGTCCTTTCTCCTTTTTCCCACTGGAGATAACCACTATCTTGAATATTTTAAATCACTTACTTGCTTTTATAGTTTGTTTTTAAGGAAAAGCAACAAACATACCCAAGATGTAAACATCATAAGCAAACAGCCTTATGAGTTTGCTTGTGCACATCCCTTTTAACCATCACCCAGATCAAAAAATAAAACACACCAAAAAAACAGAATACAAATGGTGCCAAATGTAAAATATATTCACATTTTAAGAAAGGAAAAAACGGTTAAAATCGTAATATTCAATATATACTGATAACAAATGATGAATACAAGTCATGTTCTACTTATGCAATTAATAGGTGCTCAAAGTGGCTACCATCAGTGTCCAGACACTTGATTACAGCGAACAACTGCTTTAGCAACGTTCACCAAAAGTAGCTATTTGTATTGTGCACGCCATTTCAATTTACCATGCATCTCAAACTTACCACGAATGCATGCAATTGTTAGGCGGGCTCAAGGTTCTGTTGCATACTCATGCCTCCATTGTTGTGGTACTTCCACAATGACTTTCAAATACCACTTCAAAATGGTCTTGAGCTCCTCAAATGACAACCACAGCTGTGCTTCTACCATTTTCTTTGACCATTTTGCCTGTTGCATGGTGTTGCATGGTAATACTAGTATTCATTTGATTAACACCATCTTTTGAGTGAATGCCGTACTACACATTATTACTGTAATTCAATTTAACTTCAAACTGTAATATAGATGACATCTCTTAAAATGTATATACATTTTTTGGCATCCCCCCCATTATGCATAATACCTTAGTAGCCTTTAGTTCTTATGCCCCCTCCAAGTCAATACACTCCTGATTTTTTGTATTTTTTATAAATGGAATCATAGTACATGCCCTTTTTGTTTTATATTTTAAGGCAATATCTCTTTTAATCTTGAGTAATGTCTCTTTTTATCTTGAGTAATGCTTTCTGCCTTAAGATTTTCTGTATATCAGCTTTTCGTTAACCCTTTTTCATGATTTTTATTTATTAAATTTGGGGTGACATTGGTTAGTAAAGTTATATAGGTTTCAAATGTACATTTCTATAATACATCATCTCTATATATTGCATTGTGTGTCCACCACCATATTATTGACCACCTCCCTCCTTAATCTCTCTTCCCCCCTTATCCTCTGATAACCACTAAACTGAGTCTATGAGTTTTTGTTTCTTTGGTACTATTTTAATTTCCAAACATTCTGTATACTTACATTTAAGGCATGTATCTCATAAATAGAATATATTTGAGTTTTAAGTTTCTACTGACTTTGATAAAGACTCTTCTTTTTACTAAAGTATATCATCCATTTATTAATATAATTATATATTTATTTCAACTTAGTATTTTAGTAGTTTTATTGCTTTAGTATTTATCCATTTTTTTTTCTCCTTTCTTGACTTCTGTTGGATTAATCAGCAATTTTTCTGTTCTATTTTCATTCTCTGAGCTTATATATTCTTTCATTATTCTCTTAAGTGTTTATCTTAGAAATTATCATATATATATTCTTGGCTTACTAGTGTAATATGTTTATCATTTCCTGGACAATGTAAGAACCTTAAACATTAAGAGGATTTACATGCTATTGTTGTCATGTATTTTAATCTAAACATTTAAAAAATATTTTTATTAAAATATAGTTAACATGTTATATTAGTGTTAGGTGTGCACCATAGTTATTCAACATTTATATACCTAAAGAAGTGATCACCATGATAAGTCCAGCAACCATCTGACAACATACTATGCAATGACAATATAATTGACTATTTTTTTTAAAGATTTTATTTTGTTTGAAAGAAGGTGAGAGGGTCACGGGCGGGAACAGGAAGGGCCCAGAGCAGTCTCCATAGTTCAACGTCATCCATTTTTGACATGGTTTTGTTCCACACAGGTGGGCGGGGGCTACACAAGGCAGGAACTGGGCTAGGGGCCTTCTGAATGGGAGGCATGCCCCCTCAAGCCAGGGGATGAACTGGGGGACGAGAACCAAACTGCCTCCCTCATGGGAAGCACACCCCAGTTCAGCATATGGGCCTGCACAGGCCAGGGCCAGGATTCAGTCCTTGGTGCCTGGGGCTGCAAAGCGAGCACTTAACCTGCAAAGCGAGCACTTACCCTGCTGAGCCATCCCAGCTTCCCCTGTTGGTAACTTCTTACCCTCTCACAATAACATCTAAAAAAACTATGTCATTTGAATGTATGAATTCTATTTTTGTTAAAATAACAGTCTTTTTACTTTGTAATTATACCTTGCTAGTTTTTTTGTTGTTTTTTTTTACAATGAGTTCTCTTGGATGTTAAAAACTGAAACCTAGTTATTGATTTTAGTTCATTAAATAAATCTGCAAGATCTTCCTGGCATAATTCTCTTACCCAGATTTTTCCTGTTGTTGGTGCTTACAGCACTTCTAGGCTCTGATCTTGAGATGTGGGCTTGAAAAACTTGTTCATTCTTAGGTAGTAAACACTGTGATGAAATCAGTGCTTCCTGTAGAATTTAATAACATATTATTCCTGATTTTATATTTCAGAATAGCTGTTGATGTGTATACATTATCTTTTGACTATTGCAGTATTTCTCACAGAATGCTTGTCCTAGAGATATGGTTTCAGTTTTCTTTAATTAGGAGCAGACATCTGACCTAGAAATTTTTGGCAGTGAGTGCCTACCCTTACCACACTCTGCTTTTTTTTTCTTTTTCTTTAATGGAGAAACACCATTTCTCATTGTTATTAAACAAGCATCAGAATACTTACTATTTATGACAATATGATATAGCAGACATGGTCCCTGTGTTCTGAACATTAAAAAATGTTCCAGCTCTGTGTATAATTCCATTTTTAGGTTATCCCAAAGAAATAGGAATGTACCAAGAATTATGTACAGTATATGTATTGTAGCAATAAATATAATCATGAAAAATTAGAAACAATCTTTGTGTTTGGGGGATTGCTAAATTTGCAAGCCCATATTAAAATTAATGTTCTTGAATATTTAGGATTGGAAAGAAGATTGGTAAAAAAGTCTGTTAGGATAGCATACATACCAAAATGTTAGCAGTAGTTACCCATGGTAGTGGGAATCGCGAATGATTTTAAATTTTTGCTGCTATATTTGATGGTTGGGGCATGTTCTTCAGGGTTTTACACATTTAAAATAATGAGCAGGCATAACTTATAAAGTTTAAAAGTAATATAAATTTATAACTAAATTGGGGAAATAAGACATCTGCCAATAAAATGATACTTTAAATCAAGGGAGAGAGAAGTGTTTTTACATTTCTTTAAGTTATTAAATGTGAGTAAAGATCAGACATCTTTGCTGTATGTAGAATAATACTGGATTAGAAACATGATTCTTATCCTTGAATTTATATTCTGTTTGTGGGAGAATGGGCTTAATAAGCAATCACTACTACAGAGTTTTGACAGATTATAGGAATTGGAGCTGTAAATTTGAGTAAAATTTTAATAAGGTTAGGTCAAGGCTGGAGAGTCAGAGTGGGCTGGGGTATAAATGAATATAAATAACCAAGCCTGAAAGAATGCAGTAAAACAATGGAGTGAGGAGCAGTGGGGCTGTAGGTAGAGACTAGGGTTGAGGATATATAAAGTAGTACAGTAGACTCTCAGTTAATCGGTACCCATGGAGATTGGTAGATGCCAATTGGTAGATGCTGGAACTCTGAAGCAACTGGCAAAATGCCGAAGCAAGCAGTAAACTCTCAAGCTGGTTGCTTGAGAGTGCCAGTTGCTTGAGTTCTGGTTAACTGAAAATCTACTGTATTTTAAACTGAAATGAATCTATTGAGTTACTACCACCATTTAAAAAAGACAATAAAATAATGATAAATACATGGTGTGGGTAAGTATTGTTTTGGGAACTTTTGTTAGCACTTATAAGTGTTGTGTGTATGTGTGTGAGAGAGGAGGAAGGGTGAACTGGGTCAGGATGTGAAAAGAAATCAATCAGGTGTCATTCTTATCTTCCTTCTGTAGTTGTCTTTTTCCCATGGTTGCCTTTTTTTTTTGGGTACCACAATTTAAATAATTTTTATTCATCGAACAAGATATATTATTAACTTACATTAAATTCTGCAGGAAAAGGCCAAAGAATATTGTAAAGAAGTAGTATAAAGATGGTAGCGGTTAGAAAATGTTGAAAACATCAGCAGTTAATAGAGTGTGTTGGAGGAAGATGTTAATTTTCAGTCTCTCCACAAGCTGCTTTTAAGATTTTCTCTTTATCCCTGGTTTTGAGCAGTTTGATTATATGTTTCATCATACAGTTTTTTTCATGTTGCTTGTGCTCAGGGTTTATTGAACTTTTGAACCTGTGGACTTTTTGCAATTTTATTAATTTCAGAAAATTTCTGGCCATTATTCATATATTTCTGGTCTCCCCCTTCTCCTGCCCTACACCTTTGGAATCTCTAATTACATATAAATTAGGTTGCCTAAAATTACTTTTTCTATATCATTTTGGATAGTTTCAGTTACTTTGCCTTCAGGCTGACTAATCTTTTCTTTATCAAGGTCTAATTTGCCATTGTAATTTTTTTTTCAGATTTATTTTTATTGTTTTTTGACAGAGACAGAGAGAAGGGGGAGGGCCCAGAGCAATCTCTATAGTTGACAGCATTAATTTTCTATATAGTTTCACTCCACAGGTGGGCACAGGGCTGCACAGGGCAGGAACTGGGCCGGGAGCCTCCCACATAGGCCCCGGCAAGAATGGAACTGGGGGCACACCTCAGTTCAGTATATGGGTCCACATGGGCCAGGGCCAGGATTCGATCCTCGGGCTCTGGGGCTGCAAAGTGACCCACTGAGCCATCTCAGCTTCCCTGCCATTGTAACTTTTATCTCTAAATATTTGCTTTGGGTCTTTTTATATCTTCTATGTCTATACTACCTTTTTGAGCACATGGTATATAGTTATAATTACTGTTCTAATGTCCTTCTAATGCTAACATGTTTGTCAGTAAGTTCTGTGTGAATTTTGATGATTAGTTATTCTCTAATTTTGGGTTGTTTTTTCCTGCCTCTTTGTATGCCCAGTCATTGTTAATTGTATGTCAGACATTGTGATTTTTACCTTGTGTGATGAATATTTTTGTATTTCTATAAATCTTGAGTTTTATTTTAGGATGCAATTAAGTTACTTGGGAACAGTATGGTATTTCTGGGACTTGCTTTTTAAATTTACTGGGTGGATATGGAGAAGTGTGCTTATACTAAGACTAATTATTCCTCTCTCCTGAGGCATTTACCTGAGTACTCTACCTAGTACTCCATGAATTACAAGGTTTTCCAGTCTGGCTGATGGGACTAAGCACTGATCCTGGCCATGTGAATGCTGAGCACTCTTTCTTATAGTTCTCTTGAATGGTTCTTGCCCTGACCTTGGGTAGTTTCCTCATATGTATGCACTGATGGTGTATCCTGCTAAGTACTTGAGGGGCTCCTCTGTGCAGCTCTGTCTTCTCTGGTACTTTGTCCTGTGATCTCTTAACTGCCTTGATTTCCCAGGATTCTCAGCTCTTTTCATTCAGGAAGTCTCTTGGCTCTGCTTCACTCAGTTCCTCCTACCTCTCCTACTGCTTGAAAACTCTAGGACAAGCTTGTCCAACTTGTGGCCTGAAGGCCACATGTGGCCCAGGTGGGCTTTGAATGTGGCCCAACACAAGTTTGTAAACTTTCTTAAAACATGATGAGATTTCTTTGCATTTTTTTTTTTTTAACTCATTACCTTTTGTTAGTGTTAATGTATTTTTTGTGTAGCCCAACAAAATTACCGGTATTCTTCCATTGTGGCCCGGGTGAGCCAAAAGGTAGGCACGCTTATTTAGGCAATACACTGGATCATTTGTAGGGCTCTCTTAGTTTATTTCTTGCCTTTTACAGATCATTGCCCTTCATTGCCTAATGTTCAGTGAAACTTGTTTCTTACATTTTGTTTTTTTAAGGCAGGAGGGTAGATTCAGTCTCAATTATTTTATATTGGGCAGTAATAGAAACTTCCCTACAGGGTTTTACTTATGGAATTTGATTCTAAAGTTCATCTGGAAGAGAAAATTCACTATAGCTAAGCAGATTTTGAAAAGGAAGAACACCAAAGAGGAGATTGCCTTTCCACCTATCAAAACATGATGAAACTAGAGTAATTTAAATGGTGTGCTCTTTTTATAGGAATAGACAGATAAATGGAAAATCATGGAGTGTGTATATATTTTCACATATTTATACACCTGAATTTATAACAAGTGATATTTCAAATTGAGAAAGGTTATTAGGATAATTGATTTTCTATTTGGGAAACAAAATGTTGATTACCAAAATTCTGTATATTAGAATATGGTTTTAGCATCTTGTGACAGAAACTCAAAATAACAGTGTCTCAGAAAGGTAGAGTTTATATTTCTCATGGAAAAAGTCTGATCCATGTAGTTAAATGGGAGTCAGGCTTCTTTTATCCCTCCCCCTGTTATTTGTAAGATATTTTCTTGTTTTCATACTTTAAAAGAGTTTTTATTCTGGTCAGGGGAAAGTGGGAAAATGGGTGAAGGTCAGGTACAACCTTTTCTCCTAAGGACACAACACAGAGTTTTCATTTATCTCTTCTCACAACCTCCGTAGATGTTGGAGAATAGTCTTTTTTTAGTAAAGCCTGTGACTGACTAAATGTTCTGTTGTTGTGAAAGATGGGCATAATAGAAATTTGGGGATAACTAATGATCTTGTGTTTATATAACACATTAGAAATGGATGAAAGGAAAAATATAAAAATTAAAAGCTGTAAGTATTAGAAGCATATAGGACAGTAGGTTTATGATCTATATAGGTTACAAAAGTCTTTCCTAAACAAGAGGCAGAAGCTTAAGCCATAAAGGAAAGTATCAATGGCTTTTTATTACATAGGAGTTAAAATGACTGTATGATAAAAGATACAAACAAAGATCACATACCAGAGAAGTAATTGTAACATATACAACTGAAAAAGATTAATATCCAGGTTATATAAAGAGCTCCTTTAAATGAAAGGCAAATACCTAGTAGAAAGTGAACAGAGCACATGAATTGACAAACCACTGCAGAAACCTAAGATTCATAAACATTAAAATATACTCCCTGTCTCATAGTCTAGGAAATGCAAATTAGAATGACATATTTTACTTGTATATCTTAAGCAGTGTTTGCTGGGGTATGGGGAACGTGGGTGGCATCTCACACTGTTGGTGTATGAATGGTTATCTTTTTGGAGGTCATTTTGGCAATATCAAAACTGATGATTCAATTCTTTCTGACTTCATAGTTTCACTTTTAGGGAATCATAAAAATTCATCAATGTGGGCTAAGTGGTGTCTGTATAAGGATATTTATTGTAGCATTGAATTAACTAAAAATAATAAATTTATAAGGGAATGTTTAAAAATATTACAATATAGCCGTACCATGCTATTTAAATGTGAAAAGGAATGAAGTACTATATAGACAGAATAATCTTCAGGATATATTAAGTGAAAAATGAGTTGCAGAACAGGAGACATAGAAAGAATCCATCTATGTAAAAATCACCATACAACATAGCAATTGTTCTTCTGAGTATCTACCTAAAGAAATCTGAAAACATTTATCTGTAAAGATATACTGGTATGTACCTCTGTGTTCATTACAGCATTATTCATGGTGGCCTATACACAATGGAATATTACTCAGCCATAAGAAAAGATGAAACACTGCCTTTTGCAACAACATGGATGGATCTTGAGATTCTCATACTAAGTGAAATAAGTCAGACAGAAAGAGCTGAGAGCCATGTGATTTTACTCAGATGGGATATATATAAAACTGAAAGCAACGAATGAGCAAGACCGACAAAGCAAATAAAAACTCATAGGTGCAGAGAACGGTTTAGTGGTTACCAGAGGGTAAAGGGTCTGGCAGTGTGGTAGAAGAGGGTAAAAGGGATCAAATAATGGTGATGGAAAGAACTGACTCTGGGTGGTGAATGTACAATGCAATGTATAGATGATGTATTATAGAATTGTACACTTGAAACCTATGTAGTTTTACTAACCAATGTTACCTTAATAAATTTAATAACTAAAGATTAATAAAACAAGAATTTCAAAATTAAAAAAATCCCAAAGTGTGTGTGTGTGCATGCATGTGCAATTTTATAGAAAAAAGGCTGAAGAGTAATAACATTCTGTTTACAGTGTTTACATTTGGGGAGTGATGTTGGGGAGGTGGGGGTTCTCATATTCTTCAGTGTGGTTTGAACTTTCTTTACTGTGAAACTAAACTTATAATGAACAAATTATCACTGTAGTAAAAACTAATGTTTTGGCTTTCATATGGTTTTTTTAGGATTGGTCCAAAAGAAGATTTTTTTCACTGTTTGAAATGTAACTTATGCCTAGCTATGAATCTCCAAGGAAAGCACAAGGTATCAGTTTGCATACATTTTAAAAGTATTACATTGTTTTTGAAAACTATCTTAAATCCTAATATGTTTGCAAGCTAATTTTTGGTGCTAATTTTCAGATAATACCAAGGACAACTATGTCGCTTTTTATTTTTAAGCAATGTTAAGGAATAGAAGTTCGAAAATATGAGGGATATTCAGAAAAAATCCAGTCATTGTCAATATAATGAGAGCAGTTACATGGCTGGATACTTTCCAGACACCCCTGGTATGTGCCTCAGAATATCTAATCTACAATTCCTTTTTGTAGTGTGTAAGGATATTTATATCGGTTATTAGTATAATGTTGACAACTTCTAAATTGGTTTATGAATTTTTATCGTAAGTACTGGTTTTAAAAATAGCTTAAAAAAATAACAACAAAAAAAACAGGTACACAGACCAATGGAACAGAATTGAAAACCCAGAAATAAACCCACAAATATTTGGACAGATTACTTTTGACAAGCAAAAAATATACAGCAGGAAAAAGAAGGTCTCTTTAGCAAATGGTGCTGGGAAAATGGGAAAACCACATGCAAAGCAATGTAATCTGAACTGCAATCTTTCACCATATATTAAAATTAACTCAAAATGGATTAAAGACCTTCACATAAGACCCGAAACAATACACTGTATAGAAGAAAACATGAGGACTGAACTTACAAGACCTTGTGTTCAGGGAGGACTTTATGAATCTGATCTGGAAGGCAAGGTAAAAGCAAAAACAAATGAATGGGACTTTATAGAACTAAAAGTCTTCCTCAAAGCAAAAGAAACCATCACCAAAGCAAAGTGGCCACCAACCAACTGGGAGAAGATATTTGCAAACAATGCCTCTGATAAGGGGTTAATATCTACAATATATAAAGAACTCATACAACTCAACAACAACAAAAAAATTCAGTTGAAAAATGGGCAGAAGACCTAAACAGACAAGTCACTCATGAAGACATACAAGTGGCCAACAGACATATGAAAAAATGCTCATTTTCATTTTGCTATTAGGGAAAACCACAGTGAGATACCACCTCACACCTGCTAGAATGGCTATAATCAAAACAAGATACAAGTGCTGGAGAGGCTGTGGGGAATAAAGAACCCTTATACGTTGTTGGTGGGAATGTATAAGGCTACAACTGCTTTGGAGGACAGTATGAAGATTCCTTAGAAAGTTGGGAATAGAGCTAACCTATGACCTGGCAATCCCCATTTTGGGTATCTACCCAAAAAACATGAAAACCTTAGTTCATAAATACATAGTGAACTCCAATGTTCGTTGCAGCACTGTTCACAGTGGCCAAGTCATGGAAACAACCAAAGTGCCTTTGATAGATGACTGGATAAGCTGTGGTACACATATAATTACAATGGAATATTACTCAGCTATAAGAAGAGATTAAATACTGCCATTTGCAACAACATGGGTGGAACTTGAGATCATCATGCTAAGCGAAATAAGCCAGACAGGAAAAGCTTACCATACGACTTCACTCATATGTGGAATATAAAACTGAAAGCAACAAAGAAATAAAACCTCATGGACAGTCTATAGTTTAGTGATAACCTGAGGGTAAGGGGGAAGAGGGTTCAGAGAGGAGGGAGGAGGAGCTAAATATATGAGGGTAAAAAGAAAGCTGACTCTGGGTCATAAACACAACTTAAATAATTTTTACTAACCAATGTCACCCTAATAAATTGAACAAATAAGGAATTGCTTTTAAAATGCATAGTACAGGAGAAATACAGAGCAGTGTGACCTGTCAGCGGAGCTGTCCAAGAAAATTCAGGAAATATTTTTATATTTATTTTCATAATTAGGAATGTATTAAGTCTGAAGTAGCAGTTAAGATCGTTGGCCCTTTAAAATTTTGTTTTTATTATTTAGAAAATATGTAATCTATCATTTATAGTACAGATTCAATCTGTGTAAGAATTTAGAGAATGAAGAGACTAATGAGGGTTTTTAAAAATAGATACCAGATAATAACTGACCTAAAATAGTAAAATAGTAAGAGAAATTAGATGAATAATGAATATATGGGATATGGTAACAAAGTATAACAGAAAAAGGATAGGTTTGAGTAAAGATGACCTTCAAGGTTTTTAGCTGTGCCTTACAGTATTTATTAGATTGTAAATTTGTTTGAGATAAAGGATTGAATTTGGTTTTATAGACTTAAGTGTGGGTTGATAGAAGGGTACGCTATGTTGTCTTTCAAAAATTATGTACATATTTTCTCTTATATTTCTGTTTTATTTCTCAGTTATCTTTTGTTAGTGAGAGGTCCCACCTTCTACTCAAGTGCTCACTTTGAAAACGTGAGCATCTCCCATGGTTTGGTGCTTTTTTTAACCCCTCCACATGTAACGCGATACTGTCTTGTCAAGTTAAGAACTCAGTCCCTGGTGGTAGCCTGTTGAAGGTCAAATATAGTCATACATCTTACAGGCATGTAATTTTGGAAGTTATTTAGCTTTTCTAGGCCTCAAGTACCTCATCTGTAAAGTGGGATAATAGTTACACTGGTTTTATTTAGAGTTGTGAGAATCAATTAAGCTAGTACAGGTATGGCATGTAGTAAAATCTCAGTAATATGAACTGTTACTATCAATAATCATTAAGTAGTTTAGCTTTGAAGTAAAACACATATAAAATAGAAAGGGTCCAAACATTATCATTGCGTCTTTGGTAAATCTTGACTGAGTTTCCTTATCTGTAAATGAAGATAATTTGAACAATTAAGATATATTGAGTAATTTCATTGTTTCAGCTAATGTGCACAGCCTGAAATAGTTGTGAGTTAACTTGTTCTTGTCTGACATATAAGAAACATGTATTGTTAATGTTAATTTATAATCTTTAGTAAAGTGGTGGTGTTCTTTTTTAGTTAGCTTTTATTATTAATAATATTGTTATATCTGTCATTTCGATCTGGTTAAGCTTTTTGTAATTTAAGTTTATCGTTTAAACAGTGTATTGAAAATGTTTCCCGGCAGAATTGCCCAATATGTTTGGAGGTAAGCTTAAAATACTTTTTTTGCTTTGGAAATATTCCCTCTTGAATTTAAAATACTTTTATGTTTATATTGTCTTCATGCAAGCACTAACATTTATTATTTCCTTCTACAGGACATTCACACATCTCGTGTTGTTGCTCATGTCTTGCCATGTGGACATCTTTTACATAGGTAAGGTAACTTTGGTTTCTTTTCTCAAGAATGTTTGAAAATGGTGGAGATAATTTTTGTATAGTGGAGAAATAATGGAGAAAGTTTTGCTAACTAAAATATTGTTATGTTTTCTTTCAGAACGTGTTATGAAGAAATGTTGAAAGAGTGAGTGTTTGGAATTTAAAAATTGATTAAATGTGGGTTTTTTTTTAAATCTTTTTATTGCTGTTACTTATACCATATTGTATGACAGATATTTGTCTTGAGATGTGCAGGGTAGATGAGTAGTGTTAAACTGGGCAAAGCTTCTTGGGATACCACCTCATACCTGCTAGAATGGCTATAATCAAAACAAGGAACAAGTGCTAGAGAGGCTGTGGGAAAAAGAGACCCTTATACATTGCTGGTGAGAATGTAAATTGGTACAGCCTTTGTCTCTGTTACTGTGCCTTACTTCTTCCTATAGACTGAGACAGATACTTCTGATATTCTGGCTATACTTACTTGGGAGCACAGTCTCTACCAGAGGCAGTCATAGCTTTGTAGAAATGCTGAGAAATGTCACTCAAAATTCTTTTAAGTCATTATATTGGCCTAGTATAATGACCTGCAAAGAAATATAGAATAATACCCTGCCTTGAATGGTTTATGTACCAGTTAGCCTACATCTTTTATACTGGAGTTGATATACTTCCTGTTTAATGTTTGTAAAATAACCTTTCTATCTTTTCTAGAGGCTACAGATGTCCATTATGTATGCACTCTGCTTTAGATATGACGAGATATTGGAGGCAGCTGGATGATGAGGTAGCACAGACTCCTATGCCATCAGAATATCAGAACATGACTGTGGATGTGAGTAGAATCAATGCTTAAAACTTTTTTAGGTTCCTTGTTGATGTTCCTGTTTATTTTTGCCCTTTTGATCAACTACTGCTTTCATTTAGATGCCAGTGTAATGATTAATAGGAAGGACAAAATAATCTTTAAATTCTAGTTACTTTGAACTCAAAAGACCAGGAAAAAAAACATTCTAAGAATACCTTTGTACAATTCTTCCAACACTAGATGGCAGGCAAAAACTTCATTCTGAATTATTTAAACATTGCTCAGGAGAATCAGTTAGTAATAAAACTGGAGTACAGGTAAATTATTGGTTTGATGTTTTATTTTAGTTTTTTATTATTTTAAATGTGTTTTTAGCAAATGTGTGCTGATTTTTTTAAGATTACTTTTTGTTTTTTAATGTTTATTACTCTATTCTATCTAAGACTTTTTAAAATTTGGTCTTAATTAGCTTGCAACCTAAAATAATGAAAAGTATTTCTGTTCCTTTTGCCTTATGGAGAATGATCATCTTTTCTCCATTAATTGGGTTGTGCTGCTGCCTAGTCTTAGCATAGTATAATATTGAATTATAGATATGAATTGGGAAGCTAGATAGCTTTCTGGTGTTTTAATAATTTTTGGACATCTAAATTTTCTAAACATCTGTTTAGTTCAGATAAGGCTACACAAAAGGATTAGAACCATTTACCTAAGCCAAATAAAAATTATTTTTTGTTTTATTCACACTGGATAAAGGATTTCATAATTTATGTGGGTAATTGAGTCGTTGGTAAGGTCCATGATTGATCACTTCTGGAATACAAACTGATTATCATGTGGTGTTTTACTACAGACTGCGTTGTACTATGTTTCCTTTAGATCATTTTTTAAAAGAACAGCTTTAATGCGATACAGTTCACATACCATACAACTCATTTATATAGTTCACTTGAGTTGTACAAACATCATTACCATCAATCTTAAAATATGTTCTTCACTCCAGAAAGAAATCCTGTATCAATTAGAAGTTATTCCCTAATTCACTAGCTCTGGGCAACCACTAACCTATTCTCTATATTTAGATCATATTTTTAAGGGAATTATTTTCCAAATTATAATTTAGAGTAAATTTGGAAATTTTCTACTTAGTATAGGGGTGACTATTCTAAAGCTAATGCTTTTATCACATAGTGTTGATCTATTTTCAGGTTAACATCTTTTATATTTTTCAGGCTTTCAGTACTAAAGAGATTAATTCCTAAATAGCATCCTATTGTCATTTTAGGGATGAGACAAAATCTTTTCTGTTCAAATTTAGGAATAAGTTTTGGACTTCAATACATTCCTGAGGCATAGAAGACTAGAAACTCAGTATAGTAAAAAATAAGCAAAAATATGATAAGCATGTAAAAACTTGTTTTATTGTATTAACTAACATAATTTTCTATCATTGAAAATAATGAAGTCATGTATGTTATTTTGAATTAAGTACAGATGGTCCCTGGCTCAATGGTTTGACTTATGGTTGTTCAACTTCACCATGGTTCAAAAGCAATACATACTCAATACAAACCACCTAGGCTAAGCTATAATATTCAGTAGCTTAGATATATTAAATGCAGTTTCGACTTAGAGTATTACCTTATTTATTATGATGTAACCCTATTGTAAGTTGAGGAGCATCTATATAGGTGTTGATCTGATTATGCCTTCGTTAATTTTTGTGCTAGTACTGTTTATACAATTTGAGAAGTATTTTAAAATTGACTTCTTGGCTCAAATCTACATTTTTATTTCCTGAATTCAAAGCTACCTTAATAGCCTCGTAGAGATTTCAGTGAACAAATAAAAGGTATTTCTACTTATGGAAATGTTTAGGGTGTGTATGTGTGTGCATGTGTGTGTTTTCACATCTTCAGTATGATTTTTGAAGAATTGTTTTGAGCAGACAATGTCACTTTATGTCTATAAGGTTTAATGTACTTGATTTGAAATTCGTCTCTTCACTTTTCAGATTCTCTGCAATGATTGCAATGGAAGATCTACAGTCCAGTTCCATATATTAGGCATGAAATGTACTATTTGTGAATCCTACAATACTGCTCAAACTGGAGGTTGTAGAATTTCACTAGATCAGCAATGACCGGCCTATATACTACACTGGAAAACTCAGCATGTTCTGATAGAAAAGGCTATCTTTAGTATCCTGTTGTCATAATGTGTCAGAACCTATGCATTAGAGTTGATGTGTTTTGTACTAGTGTCACAACATAAAATCATATTACAAGAACTTAAGGTTTCAGGGTCTCTTTACAGAATTATAGCTCTATATTTAATGAAAGCCATTGTGCTTGTGTTCTGATTGGAAATTCCTTTAGTGTCAAGCCAGTGATGTTTGCCACTGAAATTCACATCCATAGAAATATGTTACGCTTTCATGGAACTTTGCTTTTAGTGGCACTATGCACACAGAGTTCATTTCTAGTTCTAAATAGAACTGTACTTAATTCTCAGTATTTTTGACTTTTTAAGGGCTGTGTTATAATGTTTTATTTTACTATTAAGATCTAATTACCTATGCTTTAGGATTTTCTAAGACAGTCATTTGGATCCTGTAAATGTGAATTTTGACGTAATAACTAATAAAATTATATTGAAACTTTTATAGAAAGTTTTTTCAAAGTCATCTGTTTTGGATTCAATTAGGGCAATATAGTCTTATCATACAAAAGAAATCCTCTTTTCTTTCTTTTGAGGTGTTTTTCTGTAAGAGTGGTAGCGAAAAATGTAAAAAAATAGAACTTTTCCTAGCCTTAAGAAAGCCAACAACATTGAAAATAATTTTGGTTGCTCAAAATCATTTTTTTGAAGAATAATTCACTTACTTAGTAAGCATTTAGTGAGCTACTGCTTTGTACTGGGTATGGTTCTAGATGCTGTGGAGACAACAAAGAGCAATATAAATGAAAGTCCCTGCCCTTATGGTGGTGTATGAGATCTGACACTTAAACTTGCGAACTTGCCACCATGCCTTGTGCACTTACATCGGCACTGCTGTACAAACAACCTGTAAGGTTTCATAACCTTGGTATATCCTTGTCTCATAGCTCTGTGTTCATGTCAACGCGTGGCTGTGTCTTGCTGAGTAGTGCTCATTGTTGCCTGTTTTTGTGTGCTGTCATGAGAATGTCAGAGCTTGAATTAAAGCAATGAACAAACATTAAATTTCTTGTTAAGCTTTGCAAGAGTGGAAGTGAAATCAGGCACTTGTTAGTCCAAGTTTAAGGGGATCATGCCATGAAGAAAATGGCAGTGTACAAATGAATTAAACTTTTTTTCTGAGGGGTGAGCAAGTGCCACTGATGAAGAGAGGTTATGGTGGCTAGTAACAAGCAGAACTGATGAAAACATTGCAAAAATTCATTGAATTGTGTGTCAAAATTGTCAGCTGACTGTGAGAAGCATATCAGGCCAAGTGAACATTGATGGAGAAACAGGAAAATCTTCACTGAAAATCTTGGCACGAGAAAGGTGTGTACAAAAATGGTCCTGAAGAAGTTCACTGATGAACACAAGCAAAGGAGAATTGAAGTTTGCCAAGACCTTTTGGAGAGGCAAGCCAGTGTTTTGGGCCATGTTATTATTGATGAAACATGGGTGTACCAATACGACCATGAAACAAACATCAAAGTGCATGATGAAAGTCAGCAGATTCTCCACAATAAAAAAAGTTCTGTCAGTCCAAATCAAGAGTCAAAAAGATGTAGCTAATGTTTTTTGATATCAGAGATTGTTCATTATGAATTCATACTAACTGGATAGTCAACCAAGTTGACTATTTGGAAATGCTGAAAAGGCTTCATGAAAAAGACAAATATGACCTGAACTTTTCTTCAGTAATTCATGGTTCTTGCATCACTGCAATGCACCAGCTCACATGGCATTGTCTGTGAGGGAATTTTTAGCAAGTAAACTGTACTGGAACACCCTTCCTACTCACCTGATCTGGCCCCCAAAAACTATTTACCTGAAAATGAAATACTGAAAGTAAGACATTTTGATGATATTTAGGATATTAAGGGTAATAAGATGTTGACTCTGATGACCATTCCAGAAAGAGTTCCAAAATTGCTTTGAAGGGTGGTGGGTTAAGTTCTGGCGGCATTGGTGCATAGCTTCTCAAGGGGAGTACTTTTAAGGTAACTATTTGATGATATTCATTAATGAGGTAGGTAGCACTTTTCCTAGGATAAGTTTGCAAATTTAATTGTTAGACCTTGAATTCACTGAATTTATTTCTTCCTAAGTGGACTTGTTTCTTACTGTCTTTTCCTTCATATATTTTTCTAACTGTTAAATTGATTGGGGTGATATTGAATGGTAAATATTACGTATGTTCCTGGTGTAAAGTTCTACATTACATTGTCTATGTATTATATTGTGTGTTCACCACCCAGAGTCAGTTCTCCTTCCTTACTGTCATTTTTGTGTGGATTTTTATCCTTGTGTTTGTCTAGGTAAATCCTTTGGATTATATGCCACCCGTGGGCAGGTCTGCTTATTTTGTTTTGTTTTTACAGATCCATTTTCATACCCATAGTAGTCTTACAGCTATCTGGTTGTCTTACATCTGATATCACTGTTTCCCTTTATATTAAGGTGACCAGATTTTAACATTGGTAAAGTGGGACACCATTGACCCAAGGGGGAGGGGGTTCTTGATTAAAAATTTGGTCTATCTCCCTCCGTTCCCTATCTTGTCGTGCATTCTTTCCAAAAATCGGGACTTTTTTAAAATGCCGTGGGACGCGGGACAAATCGTTAAAAATAGGGACTGTCCTGCCAGAAGCAGGACCTCTGGTCACCTTACTTATATCCATCGTGTTAGATTACTTCTAAGTTTATTAGACTTGTTATAATTTTGGTCAAAATAAAGTACAGGTTCCTAACTGTGATTAAGACAAGATTCCTCACTTTGAAGTCTACAGTATTGTTTCAATTTTGTTTTGATTTTTATTTTTCGTTATTCATTTACATATACTTATTAAACACACCTCATCTGAATTTTTGCTCCTTGCCTTTGCACACGTGGCATCCTAACAGAACAATCATTTTTAGAAAAATGTAGTTGTCACGGGCCTGCCTAGTCTTCACAATCCAGCTCAAAGTTTACCTTTTCCATGAATGCTAATTAATATCCAAAATTCTTTTGTAATCTCTCCCTCTATACTACATCGCTTTGTAACAGTCTTAAAGGACTTAGCATTTCCTTTATTATGCTTCAGTTTTTGCCTTTCCCCTCTTTATTTCAACATTGTATATGAAATAGTGTATATAAAGCTTCCTGAGGACAAAGCAGGGTGGTGGAGGTACAACTAAAACTACTGAGCCCTCTAGCAATTGACTTGTGGATGACAACCACAGGAGGTAACTGATGGGAGCTAAGGTGGAGGTAAGAAGGTGGGCTGTGGAAGCACCCTAATCCTGGGGGGTTGAAAAGGGCCTATTTTTTGAGGACAGTAATGGGGATTTTTATCTCATAATACCTTGCACATACAAATTTGTTGAATTTCCAATGAGATTAAAAAATAACTTGTCCTCAAGTTTTCACTGTATTTGAGAATCTCGTGAAGTGTGTATGCATGTATGTGTCAGAATTTCTTGGAAAGACCACCAGAAGACAGAAATCACATAAGTCATGCTGAGTCAGGTTGATAGGTTTATGTATTCATTTATGCCATTTAACAACTTTTATTTTGCACCAGTTATGTGCCAGGCACAATATCTAGAGGGATTATTAAAAAAATGAGTAGTACAGTAAATGATTTCAGATTGTTCCTGGCCTAGGAGATGTGAATGGGTGACAGTGTTATAGGAGGGCTTTTGCTGATTCCTAACAGTAGTTCAAGTGGCTCAGTAAGTAAGGAGTCCTTAGAGACAGCTTTTCCTGCCAGTTTTTTAGCTTGCTTCTGTCACATGGACCTGCAAAAGCATGGTCTTTGGGAGCTGTGTAAGCCTGTGACTTACATGTTCCTTTTTTTAAAAATAAGCAGTTAATTTTAAATTCCTATGGATGTCAATTAACAGGCCCACTCTGTGATATGTGATGCACAGGGACTCAAGTGTAATGCCTGCTGATCCCCAGTTTATTAAGGATTGTCCTTGATCAGACTTTGTTGTTTAGGCATGCCAAGCATCTATTCTTGTTAAGCTCGGATCAGGATGAAAGCATCAGGGTGGTTGCACTTTTCTTCCCCAGAGACAAACAACACTTGATACTGAAATTTGAGTTAAAACTTCCCTAAATCACCTAGTTGCTTCCAGCTATTCTGTCCCATTTTCACTCTTTGTCCTTTCCATCATCTTGCATATTTTCTTTTCCTTAGGAGTCAGAATTTAGAACAAGCTGAGCATGATAAAATAGCCCTTTAGCCTTTGTACAGGCTACTGCGATTGCGACTGTTGCCAGTAGAGTGAGCTTAGGTGGGGCTTGGCCATTGGCTCCTCGTCCTCCTGTGTGGGGACTCGGAGGAGCCTCCGAACCTGCCGCATCCTGGAGAACCGAAAAAAACCATTCTGGGTCTTGTCCTAAAGGCCTGGTCAAACATCAAAAGGTTTTTTTTTTTTGGAAATACTGGAACCACTCCGTTTCCCCCACCTCCCACTTAGAATCACAACTTCATTTGCTTGAAATCTCTGGCATTTGTTCCAGTCTGCCTTGCTTAGATCATTTATATGTTAAATTAATCTCCCAGGTTGAATTCTAATTTCCTTTAGAGCAACTAGTGCCTGCTACAGAACTTAATATGATCTGTGTTTCTCAAAGTTTTATAGCAGGGTTATCCAATCTTTTAGCTTCCTTGGACCACATTGGAAGAATTGTCTTAAGCACGTAAAATACACTAACACTAATAATAGCTGATGAGCTAAAAAAGAAGTTGCAAAAAGATTTCATAATGTTTTAAGAAAGTTAATGGATTTGTGTTGGGCTGCATTCAAAGCCGTCCTGGGCTGCATGTGGACCACGGGTTGGACAAACTTGTTTACAGGGTTCTATTGCTCTGGAGTTCTGAATCAAGTTCTGAATCTATTGAGAAGTAAATCTGTTAGTCAGATATTGCTGCTAATGGAGAAAGGAGATTGTGAGTTGAAACCAAGGCCAAATTGACCTTGCTTTTCCTAATTCTAAGTTGAATTTATTTGTACAGTCCCTGGGTACAGAACTCCCTCCCCAGAAGAGGCGCTGCCCTGGGGCAGGGAGCAGTGAGTCCTAAACACCGCAGCTGCTGGGAAGCAAGGCTAGAGCCTAGAAAGGGCTCAGGCCACGCATGTGCAGTGGCTTCTCCCCAAATCTCATGACTGTCAAGTAACGTCTGATGAGGGGCTGGGGTAATGAAACCATGGAGAAAGGATGGGGGCTTTCTTCCTAATGCACTGGATCCTTGAACAAAGGGGGAAGGGGCAGGGACTGCCTGCACAGTTGAAAATCCACATATGGTATAACTTAAGCCGGACTTCCAAATGCACAGATTGCCAACTTCCATTTGACCCTTGACCAATGCTGGTCAATTGAGAAAATACCTCTTATGAGTAGTCCCGTGTAGTTCTAACCCATGTTTAAGAATTAACTACTTCGAGAGGGGGTAGAATTGATTAACTGAGGCAAGAAGATGGAGAAATCCTATTCCAAAGACTGTACTGTCCTGGCATCTTTGAATGGATAGTAATCTCAGTCTGGTTACTCCATGTGGACTGAATAATTTACAGAGGATGAGATAAATAACCTCTTCCTGGTATAGACTCTCAAGTTGGCCTGACCTCCAGGGATGGGGGGCTGTGGCACAGCACCTCCCACTCTGTCACCTCGAGAGTGAAGCAGTGCTGGTTGGTATAATCTGTGCATGTTTTTCTTGGTCACATCATGTTGATGTCCTAGGCAAAGAGCAGTATTTTTTAGAATTAATCTTTCTTATGACCTTTTCCTTTGTGAGTTGATGTATTTCTTTGGGGCTATGTCCCTGTGAAGATGAACAAGATTTTTTTAGATAATGAAATCATAGCCTTTAGTCCAACCCACTCTGGTTTTGCCTGATCAAATGGAATTCCGGCAAACAAACTCCAATTTGGTAGTGCCCAAGCTTTCTAGGAAGACCTGCAAAAAAGAACTTACTGCACCATTGTCTTCTCTGAGACTCTGTATATGTATATGTGTTGGAGGCTGGAATAAATATGGTCCCCGTGGATAAAAACCTACCTGTGATGTACTAGAGATTATCTGGGTTGAGAGAAGGGAGACATGTGGAATATGGGGGAAGAATAGAAAACTCGGAGGAATAAATAAAAGAGCTATCTTTTCTAAGCTGTACTTTCCCATGTCAGCTGGGCATTGCGATCTAGGTATCTTTGTACATCTGAATATTTGGGCTCCTAGGCTAGTCTAAAATTCTAGGCAAGGGGCCAGCAACTGTTTGCCTAAGTTGCTTAATGTCATGAATTGTTAGTGGAGTGAGCAGCTTGATATAATATAAATGGCTTGGGCATTGGAAGCACAGTTCAAATTCTGTCACTCTCATATGTACTCTGTGTGACCTTGGGTCAGTTCTTAACTTCCCAGACATTTTACTGTTTATGAACTAGGGATAATAGTAACAGCATCCTACGGTTTGTGTTGTGAGGTTTAAATAAGATAAAGTCTGAAGCACTAAGGATAGTGCCTAATGCATACTAAGCCCTCAGTAGACATTAAGGTACATACTCTTCCTGTTTGGAGCATTGACATGATCTCCAGTGTACGCTCCCAGTGAACTATACCAACGTCTCCAAATCACCAGTGACCAGAACAGAGCCTAGTTCCTACCATTTCCACCAGAGTTCTGACTCAGGAGGGCTTAGGAGTCTGTCCAGGAACAAATGGCCTCAGGTGGATTGGGCCTTGCCCCTTACTCTGCCTAGACCTCACAGACCACGAGGTTCTTCTAGCACCATACCAGGAATTTGGTCCTGTCCCTTCAGCCTGCAGCCTAGAGCTCTCCAATCCCTTGGACATCCCTCTCATGCTGGCCCAGACCTACTTGACACATTTTTTCCAATGAGGGGGACAGAGCTAGTTGCTCTCTCCTTTATGAGGAAAAGTTTTTTGCTCACCTCTCATACAGGGTTCACTTGGCAAGTGAACTAGTCTTTGAACGTGGAACATTCAGAGTGACCTCTCAGCTGACAGGTCAGCTGGTGGATGAATCAGTCTGGTTATGTAGGCCTTGAGCTTGTTATAGGAGGAATCCGTTCTCTTTGTAAAAGCAGCTGATGGACTTTAGTGAGCTTGTGATGAGGGGCATTCCTTTTGGGGTCATTGTAACACATATTGGTTTTTCAAGAGAACAAATTTATTCCTAAAATTAGAAGGGAAAGAATCTTTGCAACTTCAGAATGGTTTAATTGCAGATGGGAGACTTAAGTTATTCCCCAATTTCTTTAAATATTTATTTATTTATTTATTTATTTATTTATTTTTGAGAGAGAGAGAGAGATACAAAGACAGAGAGAGAGAACTGAACTGGGGGAGCTCCCAGTTCAGCACATGGGTCCACATGGGCCAGGGCCGGGATTCAATCCCCGGTCCCCGGCGCTGCAAAGTGAGCGCCCAAACCACTGAGCCATCCCGGCTTCCCCAATTCCCCAATTTCTTTGCTTGGTATGGGACAAGTAATTTTCCTGGCATTCAGTTTTCTTTTAGTAAGGGCAGTAATACATAATAATAATTGTTAATACATTTAGAGAAGATTTTCCCTCCATTAGTAGTCATAGCTATTTTATTGGGCATTAGTGTGAAAAACAAGCTCTGAAGACACAATTGCTGGGGTTTATATCTTGGCTCTGCCATTTACTTGCTATGTGGCTTTGGGGAACTTATTTAGCTTTTCTGTGTTTCATGGTTTATTTGTAAAGATTAACTTTACTTCTGTAAACGGTTTAGACAAAGGTAGTTACATTATGTCTCTCATATCTGCTACCTCTTGAGATTCTCTACCTAGCCTCCCTTTCCCATTCCTATTTATTACCAGTCAGCTACACACACTGATGGAATGTTCTTTCTTTTTCTTCACTATGTTGCCTGACTTTGGCCCATAACTTTCCTCCCGTTTGCTTTGTGCTTTTGCATCTGGATCTGATGATTGGCAGCCTGTGGTATAAGGATGCTGGAGAATGTCGCAGAGAAAATGAACCCAGGATACCTTTAGACTTAGTTTCCTAACAGCAGAGGGTGCCACAATGTTTCTGATGACAGGAGTTTTTGGGGAAGAATGATTTTCTACCTGGGGTTTAAAAGTAAGAGATTTTCCTGGGTAAAGCTCTTTGAGGAGTTTTGTCTGTTATATACTAATGACCCAAACCAACATCAAGGATATACAGTCGTTGAATAGTTTTAGATTTGAATTAAGCATGTCTTTTACCATCCTATTTCATATCTGCCTATTTGTATTCCTTGGGCCAGATATGCAAAGGTGGAATATTTTCAAAAGTATATGACCAGTGTTACCTGCTCATGTTATGTCCTTATACATTTGGGGGCAAGGGAAGAGAGGAGGAATGGTGAAGGATTGGGAGAGAGGAAGAAGTCTGGGAGCAGGCAGCACTGATGCTGGCATGATGCGAATTTTGGTGCTATGAGGAATCTGCAACATAGGTGGGGCCAGACAGATGATAGTTCTAAGGAGAAAAGTACTGCTTGGCTTGCTGATTAAGGGAAACTGGTTAGAGTCAGACAAACAAATGTGCATACCAAAGGGGTTCCAGAGTGTGGCAGGTTACATTTTTTAAGATGGCTGCCACAAGATCTCTAGTCCTTATGCTCATTTTCCAATGTGATATTGGCACTCCTTCCATAAAGAGGTGGGCTGACTTTTTCCCCCCTTGAATGTGTGTGTTTGAAGTGATGTTTCCTAGAGTAGGTCATAAAGGTGATCGACTTGTTACCTAGAATACATTGAGATGCTAGCTCTTGGACTCTCACCTCCATGTATTAGGAAGCCCAGGTTACATGGAGAGCCCACACATAGATGTTCCAGCTGACAGCCTCAGCTGATATTCCAACCAACAGCCAGCATTGATTGTCAGACTTACGAGTGAGGAATCCTTCAGAGAGAGCTCTAGCTTCATTCATCAACTCATTGTAACTATATGACAGAGTCTCAGTGTAGAACTACCCAGCCCAACCTATAGTCAACCCCCAGAACCATGAGAAATAATAAGAAAATGATGTCATTTTAACCCACCGAGTTCTAGGGTGATTTGTTACGCAGCAATAGTAACTGAAATACAAATTTAAGGTCCATCAGCCAGAGGGTCTGGGATAAGAGAGTAAGTCAAGGATGCATTTTCAAACTTAAAAACTAAATAGCAGAAAGGAATTTGAATGCAGAAGGAGGATCCAAGATCAAGGATGGAGGATGCTGGGATGGCTCAGTGGATTAAGTGCTCATCTTGCAACTCCAGGGTCTGAGGATCCAGTCCTGGCCCTGGCCCTTGCAGACCCATATATTGAACTGAAGTGTGCTTCCCATGTGGGAGGGCCCCAGTTTGGTTATCACCAGGAGTCAACCTCTGGTTCTGCCCCCAGCTCTCAGAGGCATGCCTCCTACGTGGGAGATCTCCAGCCCTGTTTCTGTACTGCATGATCCCCACCTATCTGTGTGGAACGAAACCATGTCGAAAACTGATAACATACAACTGTGGACACTGCTCTGAGCCCTCCCCTCTTCTCTCTGTCTTTCTCTGTCTCTCTGTCAAAACAATAAAATAAATATTTTAAAAAAAGATTAAGGATGGGGTAGTCCATTAGGGAATCTATAACGAAGCATGACTGGTCAAGGTTCTGTGACATGGCAGACTGCTTACTATCTTGCTCTTTTTCTTACTGTTAAATTTATTGGGGTGAAATTGGTTAGTAAAATTATATAGGTTTCAAGTATACATAATATATCATTTATGTTTTGCATTGTGTGCTCACCACCCAAAGTCCATTTTTCTTCTAACACCATATGCTCTTATTTCTTAAAAACAGTTCACAGTTGTAGCCTTCCCCACTCTTTTCATTTTTTATTATGGAAAATATCAAACATATGCAAAAGTAGAGCAACTTATGCAGTAAACCTCAGTCATTGCCCACTTTCAACATGATCAACTCAAGGCCAACCTTATTTATTATACCCTTATGTTCTCCGGTCACATTTTGAAGCAAATCACAATCACAATATAATATTGTCTTTACATATTTTAGATAGCTCTAAAACATAAGGACTATATTAAAAAACAACCACAGTACTATCATACCCAAAGCAATGAACAAATGAATAATTATATGTAACAAGTGTAGTTTAAATTAGAATCTAAGTAATATCAATAACCAGTAGTGTTACAGAAATATAATATGATCTACAGAAGAATTTTTAATTTTAATTTAAATAGCAGAAGTGAAATCAATGTTTTATTCAATTATATAAAAATATTGCCATTATTTCAACATTTATCAGTATAAAATATTTTAATAAGATATTTTACAGGGAAGCTGGGATGGCTCAGTGGGTTAGGTGCTCACTTTGTAGCCCTGGGGACCGAGGACCGAATCCCGGCCCCAGCCGTGCTGACCCATATGCTGAACTGGGGAGTGCCCCCAGTTCAGTTCTCACCGGGGCGAGACCCCGGCCCAGTTCCTGCCCTGTGCAGCCCCAAGCCCACCTGTGGAATGAAACTATGTGGAAAAACTGATGATGTGCAACTATGAAGACTATTCTGGGCCCTCCCCCTTGTCTCTGTCTCTGTCTCTGTATCTCTCTCTGTCAAAAACAATAAATAAATCTTTAAAAAAAAAGATATTTTACATTTTTCTTTTCATATTAAGCCTTTGAAATATGGTGTGTATTTTATATGCCTCAATTTGAACTAGACACATGTGACTAGTGGCTACCAAATTGTACAATGCAGAGCTAGTCATTGCAATTGTTTGATGTGTCTCATATGTTATTTGTAATCTATAGGATCCCCCACCAACCTTCCTATTCCTTTTCTTTTTTTCCCCTTGTAATTTATTAAATAAATTGTGTTTTTTGTCCTAGAGAGTTTTCCACATTCTGGATTTTGTTGCTTGTGTCTCTGTGCACATTTATCATGTTCTTCTAGTCCCTGTAAACAAAAACTTTGATCTAGAAGCTTGATCAGATTTAAGATAAATTTTTGTCAGGACTACTTGTAGGTTATGCCATGTTCTTCCATTATGAGATACATAATGACTGGCAGATATTGATAATCATTGTCTTAGATTCATTACCTTATTAGGGGCTGAAGATTATTCTATTATTCATTTTTTGTTTATCAGCAGGAATATTAAGGATAAAACTCCTTTTATCAATTTGCCAATGTATTATAAATAAGAATTTGTGACTTGATGTTTTCATTTTATAAATTATTGCTTTAAAATTATATAAAAATCAGTAAAAATGCCTACTTTTTTGTTATGGTGACAGCACTGTGCAGATTATAGTTAGTTTTTATTAAAGTTATTTTTGCTTCTTACTAGACTCAGGGGTCTCCAAACTTTTCAGCCCATGCATTAATTATCAAACAGCAGTTTGGGGGCCGATTACACACTCGAGGTCCAAATAAAAAAGAATCAAAACATAGATGTTGTTTTTAATTATTTATTTAATATTATTTTATTCAGTTGAAAAGGTCTCCATGGACCAGATGAGAGGGTGTGGCCCGTGGGCCATAGTTTGGAGATCCCTGTACTAGAGTAACACATGTTCATGTTAGAAAACTAGAAAACGTGGAGAAGTAGAAAGAAGAAATAGAGAAAAACAGTGTAAGTCAAAGACAACTCTGTGAGCATTTTGATTTATTTTCTCACAATCTCTTTTCTAAGCATTAAAAAACCCATTTGTAATCATAATATATATTTGATTGTAATGTATTTGTTTCCCTTCTCTTTTTTCATATAATAGAACAAATAGCCTTGTAATAGTACAATCTCTCTATAAACATTATTTAAATGTCTTGCACAATGCTTTAATTTATAGATCTTGAGCATTTACAGTGTTCCTGATATCTTTTCATTTGTAAATTATATATATATATATATATATATATATAATTTCAGAGACCATCCTTAGGAAACACAACTTATTTTAAAGAGCTATGAAAGGTTAATGGACAATGTAGTATAACAAAATCAAATAAGAACTGTATAATCTGAGAAGCATTCATTTGATCACCAAATATTTATTGACTGTCTCCTATGACTCTCATCTAGGCACTGAGGATGCAGTGGTAAACAAATAGGCTCTGGGTTATGTTTTGTGCTGTGTATGGGAAGACAGAAAATAAATAAGGTTATTTCAAACGGTGATAAATACTATGAAGACAATAAACCATGGAGAAGCCACTTGAGAAAGAATAGCTCTTTATGGAGATCTCTGGCTAGATAATAAGTTTGAAATAGTTGAAAAGTATGGGGAACAGGGATGAAGGAAGCAGGGAACAGGGTACTAAAGTAGGTGAACACTCTATTGGTAGGAGAGTGGACAAACATTTTAGAATTGAAAGAGTTGTTCCAAAGAGAATCCTACAGTAAGAGTCTACTGGTTTATCTGCTAGTCACATAAAGAATCTCAATAGCATTAGCCAGTCACCAGGGAAATGAGAATCAAAGTCACAATGAGATACCACTTCACACAGTAGGATGGTTATAATAAAAACGATAGATAATAACAACTAAGGGTGAGGATGTAAAGAAATTGGAATCCTCATATGTTGATGGTGGGAACATAATATGGTGGAAAATGGTGGCAGTTCCTGGAAAAGTTAAACATAGTTACCATACTATCCAGCAATTACACTCTTAGGTAAATAAATATCCAAGAGAAATAAAAACATGTCCACACAAAATCTTGAACACAATAGCAGCATTACTTACTCACATTAGCCAGAAAGTAAAAACAGCCTAAATGTCTATCAAATGATGAATATATAAGCAAAATGTGGTATAGACATATGATGGAATATTATGCAGCTACAGAAAGGAATGAAGTACTAAAACATGCTATAACTTTGATGAACCTTGAAAACGTAATACTAGGTGAAAGAAGTCAGTCATATAGGACCACATATTGTATGATTCCATTTGTATGAAATATGAAGTGTGAGAAACAAAATACAGTGAATGTTTAAATTAAAAAAATGTATTACAGTAAAAGACACATTGACACTAATTCTCCTCAGAGTAGTCCTCCTCACTTCAAACACACATAGCCCATTGTTCTTCTGAAGCAGTTCTAGAAGTTCTCTTTCATAAGTGTCTTTAGTTGTGTTGTCATGGCTGCCTCAATGTCCCGAATCGATTCAAAATGTTTACCTTTCATGGTTATTTTGACAGGGGAAGAGCCAAACATTGCATGGTACCAGATCCAGTGAATGGGTGGAGGAGGACACACTGCAGTGTTTTTACTTGACAGCAATTGCCCTACCAGAAATGATGTGGGATGGGAATTGATTTAGGACATCGAGGCAGACATGACAGTGAAACAACTAAAGACACTCATGAGAGAGGACTTCCAGAACTGCTTCAGAAAGCGGCCAGAACAATGAGATAAGTGTGCTCAAAGGAGAGGATTATTTTGAGGGAGACTAATAGCAATGTATCCTTTACGGTAATACATTTAAAAAAAATTCAAAGTGGTCATATTTTGTGATCACACCTCGTAGAATAGACAAAACCATAGAGATAGAAAGTAGATTGATGATTGCTAGAGCCTGGGGAAAGGGAAGATGGGCAATGACTGTTAATGATTATGGGGTTTCTTTCTGGGTTGATAAAAAATGCTCTAAAATTGATTGTATTAATAATTGTGCCACTCTTTAAGTGTATTCAAAACCATTGAATTATATACTTGAAATGGGTAATTTTTATGTCAAGTGAGTTATATCTTAATAAAGCTGTCATTAAAAGAGATCTGCTATCACTGCCTTCAAGAAATGTGAGAATAATATAGTAATGCTTCTAGGTGGAATGACATCATGCCTAGAATTTGCTTCAAAGTAATCCTTATTGAGAGCTAAGGTTCTAGAAAAATAAGAGTGGACTTGATTTGATCATTGTTAAAGCTGATATATGGGTTCAGGGAGTGCTTATGATATTATTTTCTCTACTTTTCTATATATTTGCTATTTTCTCTAATAAACACAAACAGTGTATATATATATTTTAATCTAAAGATCTTTGGTTCTGACATAGCAGGTCGTAACTGTGAGAGTTGGAATAGCCTGTTAATAGCCCATTCCCTGGAGGCAGTCTACAGATTTTTAATCCTGGCCATATAACTTCTTTATGCCTCAGTTTTCTCACCTATAAAATGGTAGCATTAAGCACATACCTCATAGAGATGTTACAAAGATTAAATGAGTTAATAGTCACACAGTGCTTGGAACATATATTTAGTAATCATTATGCATGCTCGCCTTTTAATTTACATAAGAAAGAGAGGGAAAACCCCTGACAAAATGAGAGGACCTGTTAGCAAAAGGAAGCATTCCAAGTCTAAGGAATTTAGTCACAATATTTTGAGGTCATTCTCACTTCATTCATTTTGGTGAAGCAGGAAGGGGGCAAAAGGCATACATAATTGTCACATCTGCTTTCAGCAGTGAATTTTTGATGCATTAGTGAGCAGAGAAATAAACCTTCAACTTCAAATGCAGAAATCCATGCACTTTGTTTTAAACTCATAGTATTTATTACTTCAGTATTACTGCCATGGCAAAGCAGGGCCATTGTGCTGTTTACCAACTTGTCCTACTTCCTGAAGTTCTGCTTCCTGCATAAATACTTATTAACTGAGATGCATGGATACAGCCTACAGATACCAACAGCCAACTCAAAGAAGGCATTCTGCAGTGTGTAGACGTGCTTTGATTTCCTCCAGGACAGACATGGGAGCTCCAGGGACAGACCAGGAAACTTTAAAAAGTGTTTTTTAAATGTCTTCTAAATGTGTTTAAATTTTTTTTTTCTTTTTCTTTTTTGGATTGGACATTTAACTATGGAAAGGACCCATAACAAATGCCTATTCTTTATGTAAAGAACAATATTTAAAATAAATTTACGGTATAAGCTTTCGTATGAAAGCCCAAAGTTGTTTGAAATGGGAGTTAGCAGTTACTTTTGGATGATTTAACCATCTTTGTCCTGACCACAGCATTTAAAGTTTTGTGACTTGTATCACCTGGTAAGAAACAATTTTCATCACAATCCAGTGTACACGTAGGTACGTATGAATGAAACCAATCTTTAATGAAACAATACTCTTAATATACTAGCTGTACTCAGATGTCTCCTATTCTTTTCAGTATGTCATTTAAAAATTGCTGGTTGTGGGGAAGCCGGGATGGCTCAGTGGGTTAAGTGCTCACTTTGCAGCCCTGGGGACTGAGGATCGAATCCCAGCCCCAGCCCTTGCAGACCCATATGCTGAACTGGGGAGTGCCCTCAGTTCAGTTCTCACTGGGGTGAGACCCCGGCCCATTTTCTGCCCTGTGCAGCCCCGTGCCCACCTGTGGGGTGAAACTATGTGGAAAAACTAGTGATGTGCAACTATGGAGACTA
>PVKE010010256.1:0-42884 GCA_004027555.1 Craseonycteris thonglongyai | reverse complement strand
AACAAATAGTGTTATAAAGTGAGGAGTTGGACATTAGAGTGATCTTGACAAAATTGAATGATTTTGTATTTGAGGTTTTTAAATAAGGAATACTTAAAAAAATTTTTTTTTTAAGATTTATTTTTATAGTTTTTTGACAAAGGGAGAGACAGAAAGAGACAGAGAGAAGGGGGAGGGCCCAGAGCAGTCTCCATAGTTGACAACATTAGTTTTTCATATAGTTTCACTCCACAGGTGGGCCTGGGGCTGCACAGGGCAGGAACTGGGCTGGGAGCCTCTCACATAGGGTCTGGCAAGAACTGAACTGGGGGCACACCTCACTTGGGTCCGCTGGGGCTGGGCCCGGAATTCGATCCTTGGTCTCCAGGGCTGCAAATCAAGCGCTCAACCCACTGAGCCATCCCAGCTTCCCCCAATAAGGAATACTTCTAAGTTTAATTACTTTTTTTTTTAAAAAGGAAACATAATCCTGGAGTTCTGTTTTAATGTACAAACTTAATGACTTTGTTGTTCATTAAACATTTTCTTAATTTATGTAAGGTCTGAACACGAGAGACATTCCCCAAACTGCCCATTTGTGAAAGGTGAGCACACACAGAATGTGCCATTGTCAGTCACTCTTGCAACAAGTCCTGCGCAGTTTCCTTGTACGGATGGAACTGACAGAATATCTTGCTTTGGGTCTGGGAGCTGCCCTCATTTTCTAGCTGCTGCAACGAAACGAGGAAAGATCTGCATATGGGATGTTTCCAAACTTATGAAGGTGTGTTTTAATTTTGAAGTAGCAGATTAGTAATTGAGAAAAAATCCAGTTGTAAATTTAGGCTTCTTATTTGTTTAGGTGCACTTAAAGTTTGAAATTAATGCGTATGATCCAGCAATTGTACAACAGCTTATTCTATCGGGAGAACCTAGCTCAGCAGTCGAATCAAGGAGACCAACTTTGACATGGCTGGAAGATTCCTCTAGTTGCTCAGATATACCCAAATTGGAAGGAGATAGGTATGTCCGTTTGTTTTAGTGGCATTTGTAGACATTAAGTGTTTTCTTTTCCTAAGTTTTATGTTCTCATTTTAATTGAAGAGGCAAAAAAAATTATTAGGTCAGGAGTTTAGTGAATAAATATTTGGTTGGAAATGTGAAAGAGCTGTGTGATTCTTAAAAAGAAATTTCATCCAGAAATGTGATAGTCTGTAAAATGTATGGTACTTTATTTTCTCAGTCTGTGCCAATTAGACATAATTGCTGCATTGAAAAATATTCTAAGTAATGAAATGAAATCCTTGGATTAATTGACATGTAATTTTACCTTCTATTAAATCTTTTCGTAGAGTAGTTGAACCATATTATTTTAGTTTTCCTTTTCTTCATTAGCACTTCAAATTAAAGATATGCTAATAATGACATAACCTGGGGCTAGGGATCGTGACCTATTATTTAAAACAATTTCCCAGTAGTTGGTGGTGAGTTGGGGCATGATAATTATTGCTGTAGAAACATTTTGGTAAAATTTCTGTGCTGGATTCTCTTCCATTCTGCTTTTCTGGCAGATTCCTGATTTCTGTAGCTGTATCTATATAGGGGTAGGAGAGTCAAAGTATAAACCCACTTCACTCAACTTGTTTTCCTAGAAACCAGTTGTAATTCTGAAGTGGGCTAGGATTACAGAGTAACATTTGCAGTATATTCAAGTGGGTCAAATAAAGGGCTGGTTCCACAAATCACTCAATTTGTCTTAAGCATTAGCAGCTTTTTAAGATTCTGAAGGGGAAAATTGTGACACGGAGTCTATATAACTGTCATGTCTTGATGTATTGAGATCTGTCATTTCACTTGCAGGGTCTTATGTTACTGATGTGTGATTGGTGTTACACCAGTCAGTGATTTACCATTTTACTTCATAATCTTGTTTGTTGATGGCAATCACTTTTATGAACTAATGTGAAAGTTGATTAACAGAAATTATTTCATTGAGGGAGTTAATGGAATGTTTATAACATATAAGTTGGGAATGTTACCTTTGTCTAGTCCCTCTTATTAACAGCATGTATAGATAATTGTTATGTAAATCAGTGTGGTCTGAGCTCTGGAACAAAATGAATTAAAGCTTCATGGTTGGTTTCAGTTATAAGTCCCAGTGAGAACTTGATGGGACAGCAGCTGGCTCATTGAGTTCTTTACCACAATTGCCAATAGGCCTGGAAAGTAAGCACCCTTGGTCTTTGTGATTTTACTAGAAGTTAGTGGAATATTGATAGAAGATAATGAATTGCTATGTGTTTCTGAACACTGATTTTAATTAGAACTTTTGTTTTGGAATTTTGGGATTAGAAATTAAATCAAGATATACTTACAAGATTACATACATTGCACAAACACATAACACACAAAGCACTAAGTAAAATACATTTTATGTAAACATGTATCCAGTATTTCTGCTTGTCAGATATTATGTGGGGGTGGTGTTCTAGAGTTGAGATATAAATCTCTCTGCTTGGTTTTAAGAGACTTAGTCTATCACAATAGAAGGACCCTTTTCTCCTAAGAAATTGTGAAATGAAGAATTACTCTTAAGTTAGGGTGGTAGGAGGAAGCTGAAGAGGTAGAACTTCATCTCTCGTCTAGCCTTTCCCTCCTGGAGAGGTTAGCAGGATTCCTGTTGGATTGGTTGTGAATATAAAATGAACCAAACTACCTCTGATTTTGTGATAAAAGATATAATATGTTTGTTTTTAAAATATATCATGAGTTTCATTAGCTTGAAGAATAATATATTAATTGAAGAAATTAATGCTTAGCTAAGAAATATAATTAGTAGTATAGCTTGCTTAAGAATTGTTTTTGATCATTTCTACTTACAAAGTAACATTTATCTTTGTTCTGAATTTATTCAAGGACCACATTGAATTTTACTGAGTTAACATTTTCTCATTTGTGTGTTATATCTTTTAAATTGGCAAAAATTTCCCGAATTAACTTTAAAGTTGTTTATGGTATTTGTATATCACAACTAAGATACCCCTATAATATTAGTATATTTTGTTTCCAAAACATATGTAATCTTAAGTAAACATTTATAACTTATTCATAATATTTATTTTTACATGTTTGTTATTTTGCAAAAACTTTTGTGTCATGTTAAGGGCTTTAGTAATCTAGTTTCTATCATATAAGTAATGCATGCTTATTGTTGAAAAATTGGAAAATCGAGAGAAGTAAATTGAAGAAATATATAGCACCATAATCACACCATCTAGTTAACATTTATGTGTATTTTTTAACGTGTATTTGTCTATACTTAGTTTCTTTAACTCAAGTGAATTTTTAAATGTTTTACTGAGATATAATTGCATATATCATTCACCCCTTTAGTGTGTACCATTAAATGATTTAACTCATGCTTTTATCATATAATAATATAAGAATTTTGCTTTCATAAAGTAAAAGAAAAGATTATATTTTGAAGACCTTCAGAAAAAGCTTTTTTTTTTATTTTGAGGTGATTATCTGGCAGTCCTTTGTAATCTTTTTTTTATTTAAAGATTTATTTTTATTGTTTTTGACAGAGAAAGAGAGAGACAGAGACAGAGAGAAGGGGGAGGGCCCAGAATAGTCTCCATAGTTGCACATCATTGGTTTTTTCACATAGTTTCATTACACAGGTAGGAGTGGGGCTGTACAGGGCAGGAACTGGGCCGGGGTCTCACCCTGGTGAGAACTATACTGGGGGCACTCCCCAGTTCAGCATATGGGTCTGCACAGGCCTGGATCGGGATTCGATCCTCTGTTTCTGGGCTGCACAGTGAGCACTTAACCCACTGAGCCATCCCGGCTTCCCCTGTAATCTTTGTAACTTCATTTTGAGACACTGAAATTCCTTCTTAAAATATACTTCTTTTTTTTTTAAATTGTTTATCTCAGTACAGCTGGATAATATTTGGTTATTTTTTCTTAATGTAAAAGCCCTTCTACATTTGAAACCTATTGTCTTCTTGGTTTGGACTTCTTTCTTCTAGATAATCCCCATTCATTAGTATTTCCTCATGGGATTAATTTTCCAGGTATCTTTATTTTTTATCTGAAAGCAACCATTTAGTGTTCGAGTAGCTTAAGGCTAATTATCAGCTGTGAAACTTTGTACTTTTTTATTGTTTTAAATTGTAGCACAAATTTGGTTTTTAGACAATTATCAGCACTTGATAAAACAAAAACAGAAACTTTTGTCAAATATCTAAGCAAGGTTCTCACCCTCAAAATTTCAAACACGTTTTTTAATAGAGATTACTAATTTACATTTTACCGGTATTTAAAATAACATTATAAATGCCTAGGTATTTCAAATGCAAGTGGAATACATTATTTCAAAAAGGGAGAATTGCTATTTCTTCCTGCAAAATGTGCATCTTTTTATTTTTGTAATTGAGGTTATCAGAATTTTAGAAGTGCTGTAGAAATGCTATTAGAGTACAGACAGCCTAATAGTATGCTATAGTGATCTGTATTATATCTTTCTTCTTATGTGCTAACAATGAGAGTGAGAATAAAGATGGATGCAAAGAGGGAAAGCAGTCAGGTTCTTGGCCATCTGGGTGCAGAACAAAAAAGGAAATATTGTTATGTTGTCTTAACTCCTAACTTCTGGGTTGTAATAATTTTTTTGCTTAGCAAGAGTTCTTAACGGCCCTTCCAAAATAAACCAAATACAAAACAAAACTGAAATGTAGCATATATGTGTAAATACATGTATATACTCACATGTACACACTCTGCTATTTGGTTTTAGGGTATCTTTCCTGAATTTAGTAATAGAATAGTTTTAAAATTTTACTACTGGAAGCTTCTGCTTGATTTTGTTAGCTGCCTTTTTCTTTTTATCTTTTTATTTATTCAAACTGTACCTAGTCACACCTTAACAGTCTTCTAATTTCTACAAATTTTGTTAATAGATTCTTACATGTTTCCATATTGTATTTCAGTCAGGTATTTAACAATTTAAAATGATTTATTATCAGCATTGTTAATCATTTATATTACTACTTATATATCATTTAAGCTAGTTTTAATAGTGGTTGTTTTAACATTGTACTTTTTTTTCTGTCTCATATTATGTATATATTTTTTTGAAATTCAAATTATTTTTTTACTTTCACTTTTAAGTGATGATTTACTGGAGGATTCAGACAGTGAAGAGCATTCCAGATCAGATTCTGTGACAGGTATGTAAAATTAAGGTAGATAATCTGTTTTTCAAAACTTTGCATTTATACAGTTCTAGATAAAACTAAATACCACTTAATTCTAAATATTTTAGTGAATGCAAACTTTAAATTTACACTTAAATATTATATATCAGAGATCTTGAAATAGTAATGTGTAGTGTTCTATACTTAAATTTTAAATGCTACCTATTTGAGCCAAGTAAAGGGGACAGTTTTATAAAATTTTTGTCACAGATGTCAAGGAGTTGACATTAAGTTCTTAATGTGCTCAGTATATTTGCACAGTGTAATCTCTTTTTAAATAAAAGTAACATTTTAATTAAAATTCTTTATATCCCCGAAAAACATGGAAATAGAAAATAATTTTTTAAGTATAAAATCATAGACATTAAGGCATGAGCTAAATGCTGCCTTACTCATTATCTTATGAAATATTAAGGCAAAAGAGTATGCTTCAATTTTAATGTAGTTATATAGTATAAGCAATGTTAATAGTGCATCTCAAAGTAGATTTATGATGTCAAAATTCAAATTCTGTCACTTATTACAGTCTGATGACATTTCCTAATATATAAAATATTTATATTAACATTTGTTAGAGTTTTAGGGATTGAGCTAAAAATATGCAAAGCAAGTACCTGGGAAGGATTTTTAAAAAGTGACTGTTATTAAACTGTTTCCATTCTCTAATGTCACATCTTATGAACTAAGGATAACTTACGTCTTTAGAGGAGACTTAAGTATGTATAGTATGTTTGTCAAAATTTATAGTTGGTACAGAGTAGAGTAACAGGTGCTTTCTAAATTCTAATTTGTCATGAAATCCCTTTTAAAGCTACCAAACAACACTTGTTTTTTGAGGTAGTTCTTAGGAATGTAAATATCAACAAAAAAGTAGGAAAATGCAATGAATGATGTACATATGTATAAATAGTTGCATAAAAATAAAAATTTTATTTAAAAAGATTTAGTCTTATGAAGATAATACTCTTTTCCCTCTTTGTTGTCCTTTTGCAAAAACAGAAAAGGACTTTTATTGCATATTCTTAATCTGATAAAGAATAATAAACTGGCTACGTGGAGACCTGGTTAGAGCTTGATTGATCTCTTCTACATAACAGCTCTTTGGTCTTGTGAAGTCACTTTCTCTGGGCCTCTGTTTTTCCTTTGTAAAATAAAGTGTTGGAACTAAATGTTCCTTTTCTTTTTTTTAAAGATTTATTTTATTGATTTTTGACAGAGAGAAACAGTAACAGAGAGAGACAGAGAGAAGGGGGAGGGCCCAGAGCAGTCTCTATAGTTGACACTAGTTTTCCATATAGTTTCACTCCACAGTTGGGCACAGGGCTGCGCAGGGCAGGAACTGGGCCGGGAACCTCCCACATAGGTCCCGGCAAGAACTGAATTGGGGGCACACCCCAGTTCAGCATGTGGGTCCGCATGGGCCGGGGCCGGGATTCGATCCTTGGTCCCTGGGGCTTCAAAGCGAGCACTTAACCCACTGAACCATTCCAGCTTTCCCTAAATGTTCCTTTTCTGCTCTTAATTTTTTGATTCTAACTATAACCTTTCCTTTGTATGCTATGGCTTTGCACTTTTCTCTGGGTCTAAGGATCTCAGGAGGTATTTTTGTAATTATAATATGTCTTTGGTCTGTTTCCTTATCCCTTTCTACCTTTATCTTTTTCATCTATGTCTGATTGATCTATCTGTATACTTAGTGTAGATACTGTAGTTCTGTTTACTTCAATTCCCATTATCTAAAAAAATTACCCTATATTTTTGTAGACTCTTTCTGGGATACTTCATTCCGGGTTGGAAGTGTTGTCCTTATGCAGTTTGAAATGGTAGCAAAAGTAAGAGAAAAAATTCCTGTAGTTCAAGAATTTTAATTGTTTCCTTTGGGGATTTGTAAGTAGCTTATTCATTTGTAGTAAAACATGTATATTCTGAGCTAATTGTATTGATATAATTATATATAAAATTAGAATATAATATATAATTCTAACCTGTTACATTGAAAGATTACTGGAAGCTTGTGATATTAATGGGAGATGTGTTCTCTTTCTGAATTATGTGAAATAAATCATAGATTCTATTTCCATACTTATATTTGCCAACTCCAGGTGATTCTCATCAAATTTAATGATGTCTAAAGAATTTATAGACTACATATTTTAGTTTCAAAAATATGAGTGCATTTTACATGGCTTTCAGTTGGAGGTTATGACTTCTGAAAGTTTTTAGATGATGTCAGAGAGAAGAGTGGTTTTGGGGCTATACAAGGGATACTCAAAAAGCCCACTATTTATTTATAAGAAATTGTGTATTTATTGTTACATGTTTAAACTTCATTCACTTTCAAAGTGTCTGTTGGATGTAGTACGCCTGCTGAGATGCTTCTTCCACTGTTCAAATAGGTTTTGAACTCATTTAGTGCTTCTGCTGTTTTTTGCTTCTCCTTTTCCACATTGGCAAACCGTTCCCTTTGAGGACATTTTTCGTTTTGGGGAACAAACAAGAGTCACTTGGTAGAGGGGAGGGGTGGGAAGTTTGGGTGAATAGAGAGGGTAGATCATGGGAGTCATGCCCATTTTGGTCAAAAACTGACTAATCAAACAGTCTGTGCAGTGTGGGCAGGTGCGTTGTCATGCTGTGCACGTTGTTTGTGTAAATCACCCATCATGAAACGAGCAAAGCACGTTGAAAGAGTTTCCCCAACAAATTCTCTGAAGCTAAACTCGCCCTCATTACAATGCTAGCTAGTACAATGAGGCAGATGGTTCCTAGACACTCACCTGGTGGGTTCCCACCTTCCATAAGATGATTCTGGGTTTGCTCGAGTCCCTTTTCATATATCAGAATTATGAGCCAAGAAGCAATCAGCATTGCTTCTTGTGAAGAGTGAGGAATATGTCAGGAGATTAAAGAAGGTTTTAAATGGAATTTGATGGTTTTAAAAAAGTGCCTTCATGAAACCTATTGCAAACCTCAGAAAGTTTGACTGGCAGAACTGGGTTTACACTACTTAAGTAAGCAGAATAGAGAGGGGTTTCCCCAAATGATTATCTGAACAATATTGTACTGCAGGATGTATTTAGGTATATTGTATAAAAACTTATTTTGTGGTTCAGTGGGTTGAGAAATTTTGAGATTAGACAAGTTTCTCTACTGCGGTATTTGATTGTTGTCATTGTGCTTTGTCAATCTCCTGAAGTACTTGTAGAATGTATAGCATGTGCTGTTTCCCAGATGTTGATTAAGTAGTTGGGAAGAAACTGAGTACCGGTAGTAATGCCACTGGTTGTATTTTCCTAATGAATAGTCTTAGCCTTACATTTCATACAATCATATACTTTGAAAATTATTTTAATTGTGAATATATATAATTTATGGTTAATTTTGAAAATATATATAAAATAGCTTTTTCTTGGCAATATTTTACCATAACTTTAACAAATCATTTAACATGTTATTACATGTTATAAAAATCTCATTGCGAACATTTAATTTCAAGTCTAGATTAATAAATTAATGGAGCAAATATATATAAATATTGCACAGTAGTGTACAGGCTACATGTGAATATAGCCAATGAATGATTAAATAAATGGACAGCTTTATTAGGAAAATTAAATTATTGATTTTATAACTAAGATTTTCTTCTGCTAAGCTAGAGTTGGTTTGAGTTTTAGTGACATGTGAAGTGATAAGATTATCCTCAGAATATGTTGAATTCTAAGTAAAGCTGTCAGCATTTTGAGGACACTATTAATGAAATAGTTAATAAAAATGTTATAAACAGGGAAAGCCGGGATGGCTCAGCGGGTTGAGCGCTCGCTTTGAAGCCCCGGGGACCGAGGATCGAATCCCAGCTCCGGCCCAGGTGGACCCACATGCTGAGCTGGGGAGTTCCCACAGTTCAGTTCTCTAGCTGTCTCTGTCTCTGTATATCTCTCTCTGTCAAAAATAAAAAAAAATAAATAAATAAAAATAAATATGCACTGAAGATAAAAGAATTACTCTCTAAAAAAAAAAAATGTTATAAACAGAACTTTCAGTATATCTGAATGTTTGATGTTTCATGAATCTTACTTGCTGATTGCTCTAATTGGGTAACTCAAACTTTATTACTCTTCTGTATTAGCTAAAATTGTAAAAACGATTCCAATTTTTTTATTACTATTTTTTACTTCCAAGTTACCTACCTTGATCTTTACATCATTTTTACTAATACTGTTATTGCCTGAGTATAGTGGTTTGTGCTATTCAGAAAAAAACAAATTGGTTGAAACTTTCAGTGTGGTAACGTGATTATACCTGGTATAGAAGTTGACTGATAGCTGTTGCAGGCTTTTGTGTTAGCCAGAGACAGCATGTTTGAAGTATTGGGACTAAGAAATGATTGTTTTTTTTTTAAAGGATTTATTCCATTGTTTGTGACAGAGGCAGAGAGAGAGACAGAGAGAAAGGGGAGGGCCCAGAGCCGTCTCCACAGTTGTATGTCATCAGTTTTTGCATTGTTTCCGTCCACCACAAGGTGGGCGGGGCCGTGGTGGTCCTCCCGCATGGGAAGCTCACCCCAGTTCAGCATATGGGTCCTCATGGGCTGGGGCGGGGCCAGGGCTGGGACTCGATCCCTGGTCCCTGGGCTGCAAAGCGAGCACTTAACCTGCTTAGCCATCCCAGCTTCCCTGAGAAATGATTTTATACCATTTGTAAGGGGACAGCTTGAAGAGCTGTAGCTGACTTAAATTAATGAAAAATTAGCAGATAAAACAGAAGATGTTTCGTTTTAAAAATGACAAATTTGGGGAACTTTTTTTTCCTAGTTATTACAGTTTTGTAAGATGAGGTTAGGATTAAATTGCATACTATGACCATCAACCGATAATTGGCATGGTGGGGTAGGAGAGAGGAGATGATGCTGACTCTTAAATGGTAAAGGATAGAGAACTGAGATTACAGTAATGTTCCATGGATATTCTACAATGTGCATCAAAAACAGATGCATAAGTAAATACTGTTGAATTTTTTTGGTTTAGAATTGAATTGTAGAATTCTTATTATTTTGATATTAATGATGTCTTCATTCTTTAACCATTTTTTATTCTACTAATTTAAAAAGTTCTCACAAATTGTCAGGTGAATGGATATACTCTGAATTGAAAATGATTTTGAGTTTTTCTGGTGGGTTCATCTCAGATTTGACTATATTTTCTTTAAAATATTTTAAATTCTTCCACTTACATAGTTATAATTTGCAGACTAGATGAGTAAAAATGAAAATTAATGAAAACATTTTAGTATGGATTTTGATTTGCATTCACAAGGCCATTGCTAATAAATATTGTTCTTTTTCCAAGGGCATACATCACAGAAGGAAGCCATGGAAGTGAGCCTTGATGTAACAGCACTCAGCATTCTCCAGCAGCCAGAAAAACTTCAATGGGAGATTGTTGCAAATGTGCTTGAAGATACTGTTAAGGATCTTGAAGAACTTGGGGCAAATCCTTGCTTAACAAACTCTAAGAGTGAAAAGACAAAGGAAAAGCACCAGGAACAACACAACATTCCCTTTCCATGTTTATTAGCTGGAGGTTTATTAACATATAAATCTCCTGCTACTTCACCCATTAGTAGTAATTCTCACAGGTCACTGGATGGTTTAAGCAGAACTCAGGGTGAAAGTGTATCAGAACAGGGGTCAACTGACAATGAATCCTGCACTAATTCAGAATTAAATTCTCCTCTGGTAAAGAGGACTGTACCCATTTTGCTTCTTTATAGCATCAAAGAATCTGATGAGAAAGCAGGAAAAATCTTTTCACAGATGAACAATATAATGAGTAAAAGTTTGCATGATGATGGTTTTACAGTTCCACAGATTATTGAAATGGAACTGGATAGTCAGGAGCAGTTGTTGTTGCAGGATCCCCCTGTGAGTTACATTCAGCAGTTCGCAGATGCAGCTGCCAACCTTACCTCTCCAGATTCTGAGAAGTGGAATTCTGTGTGTCCCAAGCCTGGAACTTTGGTTCAGTGCTTGAGGCTGCCAAAGTTTGCAGAGGAGGAGAATCTTTGTATAGACTCAATAACTCCTTGTGCTGATGGTATTCATTTGTTGGTAGGACTGCGGACATGCCCTGTTGAATCCTTGAGTGCAATAAATCAAGTAGAGGCCTTGAATAATTTAAATAAATTGAACTCTGCACTATGTAATAGACGGAAAGGTGAGCTGGAATCCAGTCTTCCTGTAGTGAATGGTGCAAATATTAGTGTAATCCAACATGAATCACCAGCAGATGTACAGACTCCTTTGATACTTCATCCTGAGCAGAGGAATGTTAGTGGTGGATATTTAATACTTTATAAAATGAATTATGCCACTCGGATAGTGACTTTAGAAGAGGAGCCATTAAAAATCCAACATATCAAAGATCCGCAGGACACAATTACCTCGCTCATTTTGCTTCCACCAGATATATTGGATAATCGAGAGGATGACTGTGAGGAACCTGTTGAGGAAATGCAGTTAACTTCAAAGAATGGCATTGAGAGAGAGAAAAAGTCTGATATTTCTACTCTTGGACACCTGGTAATAACCACTCAGGGAGGATATGTAAAAATATTAGATCTTTCAAACTTTGAAATTTTGGCCAAAGTGGAACCTCCCCAAAAGGAGGGCACTGAGGAACAGGACACATTTGTTTCTGTCATTTACTGCTCTGGCACAGACAGGCTGTGTGCATGCACCAAAGGTAAGTGGTTAGTTTCTTTGGTTTGTCTGCAAACCTTATAAAATTACTGTGTTGCCATTTGTTGATGAGCATAACTTGTATGAATTTTAGATTCATATGGATGGGTAGAAATGTATTCTTTTTAATGAAGTGGTAAATCTACTGTTTAACTTTTTAAAACTTTTTTTTGTCCAACGTGAAGATTCTAATTGTAAGTAAGTTACCGTAAGTCTCTCAGAAAGTATCTTCTGTATTTTAACCTCAAGAAAATAGCCTCCTGTGGTTTCTGTGAATCCTGACTCTGCATCTGCTCAGTTTTGTGGCCTTGAGCATATTACTTTAAACTCAGTCAGCCTTTGTTTTCTTTATTTATAAACTATGGATAAGAAGGCCATTTTCAGGCTTGCTAGAATAGGTGTAGAATTAAACGAAATTATGTATGAAAGTTTATGGCACAAATACTAGTCCTTACTTCCTTCTGAAATAAAAATATTCAGCAAATTATTACTACTTTTGCCAAATAAACATTTTTTTTTTTTGGTCTGATTTACTCCTGACCTTTGGCTGACTCTGATTCAGTTTGCAACATCTGAGGCTTCATATAGATTAACATGTAGTGTGCAGTTTTTTTCTACTTTTCTTAATATGTATTTTAAGTTGGAGAGAGAAAACAGTTTTTAAAAGGTTTACTGAAAATTATCAGGTAAAATAAATAGTCCTGGTTATAGTTTGTTTAGTTGGAATTTAGGGCCAGGAGGTATTTGAAACCTAGGTTATTATAGCCAATATTTGGCAGAGAAATTGGATTTGAGAAGAGATATATATATCATGCTGTTCTTGTAGGAATTAACCTGCGTTTTCTCTATTTAAAATTATTTCAAGAGTTTTGCTAAGGAGGATAATGGTGAATATGGTGGTTCAGATTGCCTTAATTGAAATACATCGAGTAAAAAAAATAACATGGGGGAAAAATCTTCAAATCACATAAAACCCAACTAGATTAATTTGAAAAATGAGCAATGCAGAATAACTTTAGACTAATAAAACGTTGAATTAGCGTTGATAAAGTTCAACTAAACTGTTAAAATACTATGTAGTATGAGGGGTAGTTTGGTCATGTATGTGCCAGTTCATTGTTTTGTGAGCTTTACCTCTGTTAATTTTTAGTCATCACACCAACTTATGAGATACATGCTATCATTGCCTCCATTGTAGAGATAAGGAAACTGAGGGAAATGGAGGTTAAATAACTTGCCAAAGGCACAGAGCTAATAAATAAGAGTCAGTATTTAAACCTGGCAGTCTGTCATCACAGTGATTAACTACATTAGACTGCCAGAATATAACGAAAGCAGAAGACTTAGGCATTGATGTTTTTTGGAATCTTTGTTTTTTATTGTTAAATTTATTAGAGTGACATTGGTGAGTAAGAATTACATAGGTTCCAGGTGTACAATTCTATAGTACTTTGTCTATGTTACAATGTGTTCACCACCCAGAGTCAGCTTTCTTTCCATCACAATGTATTTAGCTCCCTCTCCTTCCTCTCCCACCTCCCCTTCCCCCTTCCCCTTAGGTAACCACTAAACTATTGACTATGTCCGTGAGGTTTTAAAGTGTCTTTGTTGCTTTCTCTTTTATATTCTACATATGAGTGAAGTCATATGATTCTTAGCTTTTTCTGTCTGGCTTATTTTGCTTAACATGATGATCTCAAGTTCCATCCATGTCCGTTGCAAATGGAAGTATTTTTCTTTTCTTATAGCTGAGTAATCTGAAATTCTGAAATAAAAATGAAAATAATTTGCCATTGGCCATGCAAAATGGAGCTGGGTTTTTAGAACCTGAGGCACCTGGCTTCAGAGTACATGTTTATAAAATACTAGTATTATCCAGAAATGCAATCAGGGTTTAATGATTTAAATTATTATTTGATGAAATATGCGTTTGGCAATTCAGGAGAAATAGTAGTTAAGCCATAAAATAGATCAATGTATTCTTGGAGTTTGGACAATGAAAAGTTCTAGGAAGTGATCTCATGAAAGGGAATTTATTCAGATGATTTGAAAGCAAGAAAAAGCCTGAGAAGTTAATCACTTAGAAAATAATGTTCCAATTCTTCAAGAATTGCCTGATCAAGATGCATTTGAAAAGATTAGATTAATAACAATAAAAAGGAGAGAGAAATTTGATGTTTTAAAGCATATATATGACAGTCCATAAAGTAGATGTAAGATTTTTAAACATTTTTTAAAATTTATTTTTGACAGAGAGAGATACAGAGACAGAGACAGAAAGAGAACTGAACTTGGGGAGCTCCCAAGTTCAGCATGTGGTTCCACAGGGGCTGGGCCGGGATTTGATCTCTGGTCCCCTGCGCTGCAAAGTGAGCACTTAACCCACTGAGCCATCCTGGCTTCCCCCTAGATGTAAGATTTTTAAAAGCATTGCAGACTGAATCAAATGGATATGACACCATCTTATAGGAGTATATTCAGATAGCATAAAACTCTTTTTCTCATGGGGATTCATTGAGTCTTTGGATAAACTATAATTAATAACCGTAAGCTAATTTTATTAGTATTAATGAATTTGTATTAATATACTAAAAGTAGATTTGATTGCAGCTATCTTTGATTAATATTTGGAAATAGAATATGCACACACGTATACATATACACACATATATAAAACAATGTCCCTACTGCCCACCCTGGACCATTTTCCCAGCAGCTTGGGACAGGGCTAAGGAATGGGGGTGTGGCCATTGATTCCTGCAGGCCACTCTTATGGAAGATCAGCAGCCTTTTCCTTCATTAAGCACGCCCCTGGTTGTGTCTTATTGGGTTCCTGAGTTTAATCACTCTATCTAGTTCAGTTGTGGCTTTGATGGAGGTACTGACCCAGAGCTTTCTACCTAGAAGTTTCTGCTCTGCCATTTGGCATGATGTCACTAATGCCTGTGTTGATTTTTTTTTTTTAAAGTAAGAGGGTTCTCAACTCAAGATGGTTTTACTTAGGAGTTTTTGACTTTATAATATTGCAAAAACTATATGCATTCAGAAAAAAACTAGTTCTAGGCTAAGTCATGATGTTCCTGAGTATATTTGTTACTGAACAGACAGACACCCTGCAAATAACCAATCACCTCCATTGTTAGGTGTATTAAATGCATTTTTGACTTAATGATATTTTAAATTTAGGATGGGTTTATTGGGAAGTAACCTCATCATAAGTTGAGGAGCATCATAATTCTTTTTGCAGTTACATTCTTTTTTTTTTAAACTTCTATTTTCTTTTTTTTAAATATATTTTTATTTATTTATTTATTTAGACAGAGAGAGATACAGAGACAGAGAGAGAACTGAACTGAGGGAGCTCTCAGCTCAGCATATGGTTCCGCACAGGCCGGGGCCGGAATTCGATCCCTGGTCCCCGGCGCTGCAAAGTGAGCGCTTAACCCACTGAGCCATCCCGGCTTCCCCTGCAGTTACATTCTTAATGGCTTAACTTACCACAGTGTAGTTCAGAATAATACTAATTCCAGTAAAATATGGAAATTGGTATAATCTTTTTTCTCTACCTTTGTGCTACTGTTGTCTTACATATTAAATTTAGATAAGTTATAAACTAAAAAGTGTTAGTTATTTAAAAAAAATCTTTCTCTAGGGAAGCCGGGATGGCTCAGTGGGTTAAAGCGCTCGCTTTGCAGCACTGGGGACCGAGGATCGAGTCCCGGCCCCTGCCGGTGCGGAACCATGTGCTGAGCTCCCCCAGTTCGGTTCTCTCTCTGTCTGTCAAAAAAAAAAAAAATAAAAAAAAAAAATAAAAAAAAAAAGAATTCTATTTAAAAAAATCTTTCTCTTTTAAAGTTAACAAATGAGAAAAAAATACTACAGTATGTTCACCTAATTATTATTTCTAGTACTTTTTTTCTTGTGAATTTGATATTGCTTTCTTTTATTTATTTATTTATTATTATTATATTTTATTGTTAAATTTAATGGGGTGACATTGGTTGGTAGCAATTAGGTAGTTTCCAGAAGTACAAGTCCACATCACATCACCCATGCATCGCATTATGTGCCCATCTCCCAGAATCAGCTCCCCCTCCACCACCATATATCTGGTGCCCACTCCCACCTCCCCCCACAACTCTCCTCCCTTCTCCCCCTTCTCCAGGTAACCACCAAACTATTGAGTGTGTCCATAATGCTGGTGCCCTCTCCCACCTCCTCTCCCTCTCTCCTGTACTTATTGTAAAGTAATTAGGTCTGCTAGCAAAAAATTCTCTCAGTCTTTATTTATCTGGAAATGTCTGTTTCATATTAATTTTGAAGAGTACTGTATGTAGAATTATTGGTTGACTGTTTTTGTACGTGTCATTCTCTTGCCTTCTAGTCTTCATTGTTTGTGATAATTCAGCTGTTAATTTCTATTATAGTTTTCATATATTCGATGAGTTATTTTTAACCTGATGCTTTCAAGATTTTTTCATTGAATGGCTTTTTAGCAGTTTGACTATAATGTGTATATACCTGTGGATCTCTTTGTATTTATCCTATAATTATCCTGTGTTTATATTTGAGGTTCATTGAACTAAATGGATTTGTAATGTAATGTTTTTAATCAAATCTGAGGAGTTTTTGTCCATTTCATCCAAGTTATTTTCTATGCCTTTTTCTTCTCTTTTTCTGGAATTCCCATTACATTGATTCTCTTATACTTGATCTGACCCATAGGTCTCTTGAGATGTTTTTCATTTTAAAAATATATTTTTTCTTTTATTTAGATTAGTTAGTTTCTATTGGTATATTTTTATTTCACTTCTACTGCCATCTCAAATTTGCAAGTGAATTTTTCATTTTAGTTATTTTACTTTTCAACTCCAGAATTTCCCTTTTGTTTTTTTAGAATAATTTTTTCTTTGTTGATTTTTTATTTGTGGAGTCATCTTCACCATTTGTTCCCTTAATTTTCCATACTTGGTATTCTCTTACTCTATGAAAGTATTTATAGTAATGTCTTTGAAATCTTTGCCAAATCTATATCTGTGGCACTCAGATATTTCTCATTAATTTTGTTTTTCTTAAACATGGGTCACTTTTTATTTGCATGTCTTGTAATTTTTAATTTAATATTGGACATTTTAAATAACACTGTAGAAATTCTGCATTCTGATTTCCCCCCCTTTGGAGGTTGTTATTGCTTTGTTTGGTAACCCTCCTGGACTAAATCTGTCAAATATGTTTCTTTTGTGGAATACTGCTGCCGATGTCTTTCCTCATTTTTTCCCCCCTGATTTTAATTTTTAAGCCTTGTTTCTTATTGATACCTCTGTGTCTACATAGTATTCAGCTAAAGATTTTGATAAGTGATTGTGTTCAAATGCTATTACAGATAAGGCTGTATTCAAGTGTTCTCTGGCTTCTGTTTTCTTTTTTTTCTGTTGCTCCCTGATATGTCTTTTCTGTGTAGGCATGGGGGGCTTAGTTGACTTGGAAAGTATTGGTGGCTTGGACTCCATCTCTTCTTTGCTACACATATGTATAACTTCTGATCATTGTGGAATATGTGGAGAGTTTACCAAGCCCCCATGTTTCTCTCACTTTTATTTACTATGTGTTAAATTTCTGGTTATTTCTACAGCTTTGCTTGCTGCAAGCAGGATGCTAACTTCAGGTAGCGAAGTTGATGAGCCTCATTTTTGTTGCCACTTTTGAGGCACTTTAAACTGACAGCTCTTGAAATCCAGTGAGCCCCCTCTGGCAGTAACTGTGAATCTGATGGTTTTCATGGCTTGCTCCATCCTGGTTGAATCACAGTTTTGTCCAGGCTTATATAAAGATGCTTCTCCTCAACAGGATGTATGACCGTCATCCTTATTCTGTAATTCTGGAAGTGAATCTCCAACTTCTCTTTCTAGAATATACTATCATGCATTGAGTTTTTAAAAAAAATCTTAAAAATTTAAGTTCACTTTCAACTTTTTTTGTGATAGATGAAAAATTGAAATTCAATTTGATTTCATTTCATTGTGAGTACTTCAGAAAATGAAGAATCTTTGTTGTTCAGTTTTGTTACTGCTGGGATTAAGAGATTGTGTTGTGGATCCCAATAAAGTAGTATATCAGTTTCCTCATCTGTAAAGTGGCCACAATAATTGTCCTTATCTCAAGATTTTTTGTGAAGATTAAAAAAATTAATGTAAGCATTTAACATAGTATCTTACAAAAGTACTAGATAAAAACTATTTTCATGTATAAGTATGTACTTGCCATTTTCTCAATTCAGTTTAAATTTCAGCTTTTAAAGATTTATTTTTATTGGTTTTTGACAGACAGAGAGACAGAGAAAAGGGGGAGGGCCCAGAGCAGTCTCCATAGTTGACAGCATTAGTTTTCCACATAGTTTTATTCCACAGATGGGTGCGGGGCTAAGCAGGGCAGGAACTGGGCTGGGAGCATCCCACATAGGCCCTGGCAAGAACTGAACTGGGGGCACACCCCAGCTCAGCATATGGGTCCGCATGGACTGGAGCCGGGATTTGATCCCTGGTCCCCAAGGCTGCAAAGTGAACGCTTAACCTGCTGAGCCTACCCTCTTCCCCTAAATTTCAGCTTTTAATTCTTTGGCAAATTAATTTCGAAATTCTTGGAGATACATCACATTAGTAGCCCTTTTATATGAGTATTGAGTGATAGTAAAATAAATTAGGTTTCCTACCCAAGGAGTATGCATTTATATGTTTACCCACTTTCCATGCATCTATGTTGATGGAATTTTACTATACTGTAGGTGGTGAACTTCATTTTCTCCAAATTGGAGGAACCTGTGATGATATTGATGAAGCTGATATACTAGTGGATGGATCTCTTTCTAAAGGAATAGAACCATCTTCAGAAGGTTCCAAACCTTTATCAAATCCTTCAAGTCCTGGCATTTCAGGTATGATACTAAGCTTTTAAATGATTTTTTAAAAACATGCAAATTCTTGTGATGTTCAACATTTTTTTGAGTATTTCTTATATAATCTTAAACATTATTTTAGTGTTTATAGTTAGCTCTTGGTTACTTTGTTGAGGGAGTTCATATCCCTGTTGATGAACTTTTACCAGGCTTGTTTTATATATTATCATTATTTCTTCAGTAGTTGAAACATGTTGTAAGCATTAATATAAGAAATGGTTCTCATCTGTGGTAGGTTGACCGATATTCAAGTCACCTAAGAGATAAAAACATTATATTGGCTACTAAGGAGCTTTTGTTCTAGTTAGGGAGGAAAAAATATAAGGAAAAGAGTTCATTAAGTGTAAAGTCAGTGAAATGGACAGTATTGCTAATATTACTACTGGAATTGAAAAGCTGAAAAAATATTCTCTTCTTGAGATAGTATATTCAGACCTTCATTGCCCCACTGTGAAACTTTAGATAGGTTTTGTTTTGTTTGTTGTTTTTACTTTTTCTCTCATTCTTGTACTACACTGCCCTCCAGAACTATTTTCTCAAAAGAAATAATGTTAGCATGTTTCTCCTCCTTAACAATTTTTATTTGCTTTGTGGACTTCTTTGAAGTAACTCTATTCTTCATCTCAATGTCCAGTCGTAGTAATCTTTTTATGACTTATTGTGTAATAAACTTTTATTCTCTTCACATGTTACACTGAACTTTCTTTCCCCAACCTTTATGCCTCCTGTTAGTCCTTTTGTACTTCCATAGCACTTTTTTATATTATTCTTAACACTTACCACTTTTATCACCCAAATTTACCATTTAAAAGAAGTTTAGTAAATTGTTAATGAAAAGTATTTAAATGCAAACATATTCTAAATAGAAATAATACATAAAGTTGGTTTTGATCTTAGTGGACACTTGGGTGTTTAATCATTCTTTGCACCAAAGCAAACTTTTAGTGATTACTAGTATAATACATGTTAATTTTAGTGGTTATTACTATAATATATGGTAGTCTTTACTACCTTATATGTTAGGGGTTCTCAACTTCAGCACTATTGACATTTTGGACTAGGTAATTCTTTGTTGTGGGAGGACTGTTTTGTGCTGCATAGTAGTAACTCTGGCTTTTATCTGCTAGGTTCCAGTAGCATACACAATAGCTCTCATCCAAATGGTCCCTGGGAGGCAAGATTGTCCCCTAGTTGAATTATATTGACTCATGTTCCTTGCAATAATTAGCCAAGACTTGATTGTCTTGATTCACTATACAGCTTGGTTGAAAAGCTAACATGTTGAATATTTTTGTATTTTATACGTTATAGGTATAATGGAGACGAATTTTCATAAAAAGTTCATAAAAATACTATTTAGTCTAAAAGCCATGAATTAGGTTATAAAGAAGGAAATACAGTTGTGTTCTGCATAATGATGTTTTGGTCAATGATGGACCACATATATGATAGTGGTTCTATGTGATTACAATGGACCTGAAAAATTCCTGTTAGCTAGCTATGTCTTGGTCATCATAACATTGTAGCACAACGTATAACTCAGGTGTTTGAGGTGATGCTTGTGTAAACAAAACAACTGTACTGATAGTCATATAAAAATGTAGCACATACAGCTATGTACAACACATAATATAATACTTGATAATAAAATGACTATGATAACGGCTTATATATTAATACTATATTTTTTATTATTAGAGTGTATTCTTTCTACCTTAAAAAAAAAAAGGTTTTTGTAAAAGAGTATGCCGTGCTATACTGGCAGCCATTTCTTACTCTTACCATGTCTCATGATTGCATCATTTTCTCTTGTTCTTGACTTAATCTCATGTTCTTTTGTACAGTAATATGCTATATAGGCTTATAGTCTAGGAGCAGTAGGCCATACCACATAGCCTAGGTATGTAGTAGTAGGCTATACCATCTAGGTTTGTGTAAGTGCACTCTATGATGTTTGCACAACAATGAAATCACCTAACGATGCATTTCTTAGAACATGTCCTATTGTTTTTACTTTGTGCATGACTAAGGTAAAGAAGGGTCATTGACATGCTGTTAATATTTACAAACAATACAGTTTGTCAGCTTTATAAAGCTCTACGCTATGAAAAAAATGTAGTTTGAAATATACTTGTAATAGTTTTATAAAACTTGGTGTAAAAGTGAATACATATATTTATAAAGAAAACAAATCTCTCTGAAGCTGGTTATTATTCTAATAATGCTGGTACAATATATTTTTAACTCCTACAAAAGTGGAACAAATACCGGTACTGTTTAAAGAGCAGATGTTATGTACTTGCTAGTATTTAGTATTTTGCTTTGTAAAGAAGGTCTAACAATTAATTATTGATCTAATGTAAGTCTGGCTTGCATTTTAGCACCATTACTATTGTTGCTCTTATTAATTTAGTACTATAATAATTAAAGTTCATTCAGGATTTTTCTAACAGGTTGAGTTTGGGTTTCCAGTGAATAACCTCTATATAATTTAAAATCTTCAAGATGAATTTTTCTTAAGCCTATAATTTAGTCACTGCTAGCCACTTTATTTGTATGTAGATATCTAGCACACATTATTAACTTTCAGGATATTTGGTAAGTGTTACAATTGAGTAGACAAAACATTAATAAGACTACTTCTTTTCATTTTTTTTAACCCTGTTTCAAATTCTACATTCACTATTAAGGAGTTGATTTATTGGTGGACCAGCCATTCACCCTTGACATCTTGACATCTTTAGTGGAGCTAACCCGCTTTGAGACTTTGACTCCACGATTTTCAGCCACTGTTCCTCCATGCTGGGTAGAAGTTCAACAAGAACAGCAGCAAAGGAGGCATCCTCAACATTTGCATCAGCAGCACCACGGAGATGCTGCTCAGCATACTAGAACTTGGAAACTACAGACTGACAGGTAAAACAGTCTTCCAAGGTATTTAATTTTAAGTCCATATTATATATTTATTAAAATTAATATAGAATTCTTAGATATATTGCTGTTTGTTTCAACTTTTTTATATTAATAGCTTTTGTGTCTTTCATCTGTCACCTTAATTTTGGGTATTGCCATATTCTTGGTTATAGGATAAAATAGTAACAATAATCCACCATTGCATTTAGTTTGGTACTTAGTCCACAAATTTATTTAACAAATATTTAAATGATTGTTTTTGTGCAGGTACTTTTCTAGGCACTAGTAATATGACACTCATGGAATTTACATTCTAGTTGGGATAGACAGAGTCAGCAGATATCTACTATGTCATATAGTCTTAAATCTATGAAATTTGTTAAAACTATGGTTTAACTACTCTATAACAGGTTATAGAGTAGTTGTTGGGTGTGTACATGTGTGTGAGAGTGGGAAAGAAAATGTGTATGATGTTTTTCATATAAGGAGCATTAGAAGCACCTCCATGAATATATTAATTCAGATGCAATAGCAGGTTCAAAGACCCTGAGGAATATGTTTTATGAATTTTACGAAGAACAAGAGCATTGTTGTTGGAGTGCAGTGAACATATGAGAGAGTGGTAGGTGAGGTCTAAAGAGGTAGCTAGCTGGTAATCAGATCATAAATATCTTTGTAGACCATGGTGAGACTTATGCTGAGCCAGGTGGGAAGATGTTAGAGGATGTTCAGTACAGGAGTGATGATATAATTTATGTATTAGAAGCATACAGTAGAACTACTGTTGACAGTAGATTATGAGTGGTTGTGGTGCGTATGTTAGGGAGGTAGTAATGAAAGCAAGGATTCTAGTTTGGATGTGATTGTGGTAATCCATGTGAAATGGTAATGGTAGCTTGGACCATGGTGATAGTTGATGGAGGCAGTGAAAAGAGTAGTCAAATTCTGGTTATAATTTGAGGGATAGAAGGAACAGTATATGCTGATGTATTGAACATCTGGTGTGAGAGAGGAGTCAGTTGTGACTCTAAAGTTTTGGATTGAGCTGATTGAAAAGTGGAACGTCTGTTTACTGAGATTGGAGTGGATAATCCAGTTTGGATATATTTATGATAAATTTGAGATGGCTGGTAGACACTTGGACTTGAGTCTAGAATTCAGAGGAGGAGTGTGGTTTGGAGATATTTTATTTTTCAGTATTAATATGTATATATAAATGCAAGTCAGAATGGACATGTATAAGAAAATACAAGAAATTCTTATTTTAAAATGCAGATTTGGGGAAGCCGGGATGGCTCAGTGGGTTAAGCGCTCACTTTGCAGCGCCGGGGACCAGGGATCGAATCCCGGCCCCGGTCAGTGTGGAACCATGTGCTGGACTGGGAGCTCCCCCAGTTCAGTTCTCTCTCTGTCTCTGTCTCTGTATCTCTCTCTCTCTCTGTCAAAAAAAAAAAAAAAATAAAAAAATAAATTCAAAATAAATAAATAAATAAAATAAAATGCAGATTCTTGGGACCCTACTCATAGATTTAAGGTGGGCCCAGGAATCTGTAGATAATACTGATGCATAAGTAGTTCACAGTATAACAAATAAGTGCTTATTATAATATATAGTTCCCAAGACAGGTATCTGTTCAATTTAACCTTTATTGGGAGCTACTTCTCTTCTGATCTCATTGAGAAGCATTAAGTTTTGTTAGAGGCTAAACTACAGTGTGAAAGGTGATATTAATGATAATGTGGTTATGCCGAAGAAAGGTTTTGTTTTATTTAGCATTTCCCCCCTTATTTAACAGCAACAGCTGGGATGAACATGTATTTGAATTGGTTCTACCTAAAGCATGTATGGTTGGACATGTGGACTTCAAATTCGTTTTGAACTCAAACATCACCAATATTCCACAGATACAAGTGACACTGCTGAAAAATAAAGCTCCAGGCTTAGGGAAAGTCAATGGTAAGAATGAATCAGAATTTATATTTGAAGATTTTATCCTATAGTTGGTTTCTTAAAAAAGCTAATTTTCAACTTGGATGTCTAGGTTTGTTGGTTTTGCCCTCCTTCCCTCTTCCTTGCTCTCCACCCCCCAAACCCACCCCATTTTCCTGCTCTACTTTTGGTGGTTTTATTTAGGAAAGTTAATCCTGAGAACATTTTAGAGCTTTTCAGTAACTCACTATTGTTCAGAGTTGCATAAATTTGAATAATTGTGCTTTTTTTTTTTTTTTTTGAGAATGCAATTAGTTCCTCTGAATTAGTTTCACTTTTAGCATTACTAGACTTATGCATTACTTTTCTTTAGAGGAGACTTAATAGGCAAAAGAACTTTGTTGTGGAAATCAAATATTCTTTTGAGGTTATTAGTAATACCCAACCTTCCCAAACTATACCCATCTTTATTTGCCTTTCTTACAAGTTCAGAACTTGATATATTGAGCTAAAATAGATTGTACACATTTAGCATATTGGGAACTAGGTGTTACTTCTCAGTACTTTCTCCTTTATAGGTTAATTTAAAAGGTAGGGGATAATTTTAGAGTAATGGCTACTTCACACCAGATGGTAGAAACATTGAAACCTGAAAAGTTTTCTATTTCAGAAATGCATGTGTATGTGTGTTTGTGTATATATGTGACTTTTTGTCTGTATGTATCCTTTTGAAACATAACAGATTTTGATTTAAGGGAGTCTAAGAATTAAGCATTGGTAGTTTTAAAACTTCAGATGCTTGTACTCTACAGCCTAGGCTAAGAACTTTTAGTTCAGTTACCAGCAAATTATTTCTTCAGGTGAATATTACTATCATTGGGAGGAGTGTATGAAACAATTGAATCTAATTTTCTTCTTCCTGATAACCATTTTATAGCATTTGAGATGAAAATCACAGCAGTTTCCAATTTAATAGAAACTTTTAGAATTTTAGGCACATAAATCCTTGATATTAAGCAAAATTAAGTTTATTAATATTTTTATCCTCTAGAAACAGCAGTAGATAGGCAGATCACCTTTCCTTTGTCTCCAGCTCTTAACATTGAAGTGGAACAAAATGGGAAACCGTCCCTGGTTGATTTGAATGAAGAAATGCAGCACATGGATGTAGAGGAATCACAGTGTGAGTTAAATCATAGAGCCATTGTCCATGAAAGTAAAAGGAGTAGTGATCCAAATGCATCATGTTGGGCAGACATTTCCTTATGGCTTGCAAAAACTTGGTTTTAAGAACATGATTAAAAAATAACCTATAATTCTGCTTTGGCAATGTGCTTTAACTTTCAGCTCATCTTTGCGAACACAGCTGCGCTAATACAATTCTTGTTTTTTAATATCTTGGGATTTGAAATCATGTCATGGTTTTATTATTTTTTTGAAAATGAAGGTGAATGTAAATAAAATGGGAATGGAAAACATATCAGATAGTTGATTATAGTTTTTTAACATGATAGTGAATTCTTATTTGAACACATTCTAGTATGGTATTTTGTGTGGTTATATTATATATGTAAGTGGGATGAATATTTGCTTATTACATACGATATTTTAAATTATAAACTAAAAGAAAATATATATATTTTTACTTTTTAGGTCTTCGATTATGTCCATTTTTAGAAGATCATAAAGAAGACATTCTATGTGGGCCAGTATGGCTTGCTAGTGGCCTTGATCTATCAGGGCATGCTGGGATGTTGACATTAACAAGCCCCAAACTTGTTAAAGGTAAAGTAATATATTTTACAAAAGCAGAATAAAGGCACAATTGTAAAAAATAGATTAAAAGAACTGATCTCAAAAAAGTAAGGTATTGTTTTCTTTGGGATTTTCATTATCAGTTTCATTAGTTTCCTGGTAGTTAAGATGATTCCTCTCAATAATGACTGTGTTGGTATGTGAAACTTCTGATACTAGACATTTCTGTCTTGGAAGTCTCAGTACTATTTTTACAAAGCATAAAGAGAGTAAACACAGTGTGACATGTTTGCCTTTCCCATCAATTTAGAGACCTGTGTGTTTGGAGTGTTTATTATATATTGTTATATACTATCTTCTCTTGAGAGGGTTTTTATAGAAGAATTTTGATAGTATCAAATATAATGACTTGAGTATCTCAAATAAACATAAATTATAATTAATGTATATTTTAAAATATTGGCTATGGGGGAAGCTGGGATGGCTCGGTGGGTTGAGTGCTCACTTTGCAGCGCCGGGGACCGGGGATCGAGTCCCGGCCCCGGCCCGTGTGGAGCCATGTGCTGAGCTGGGAGCTCCCCCAGTTCAGTTCTCTCTCTCTCTCTCTTTCTCTCTCTCTCTCTCTCTGTCTGTCAAAAATAAATAAATAAACATATATTAAAAAATATATATATATATATTTAAAAAAATATATATATATTTATATATTTAAATATATATATATTTAAATATATATATATATATATATATATATATATATATATATATATATATATATATATATATATATATATATATATATATATATATATATATATATATATATATATATATATATATATATATATATATATATATATATATAGGCTATGGTATATATAATAGATACTGCAGGGGAAGCCGGGATGGCTCAGTGGGTTAAGCGCTCACTTTGCAGCGCCGGGGACCGAGGATCGAATCCCGGCCCTGGCCCGTGCAGAACCATATGCTGAACTAGGAGCTCCCCCAGTCAGTTCTCTCCCTGTCTCTGTATCTATCTCTCTCTGTCAAAAATAAATAAATAAATGTAAAACAAATTAAAAAAAAAAAGATGCTGTAGTAGTAGGACTTTTATTTTAGCTTTTGTATCCCAGAGGTGATTTTAAAAAAGCCAACAAACAATACACCTAGTTCGATTATTAAAGTAAATTTGGAGGTCGTATCTGCTGTGTAGACTCCCCAAACCAATAAAAATATCTTTACATCAGTAACAACTATTTAAATTTATATGATCATTCCCTTTAGAATGGTTGTCAGTAGTCACACATTTACCTTTGGTTGCAGATATGTACAAGTTTTAATATGCTTTCTTGACTATATCTCATTCATTCATTAAGTTTATGAGATCCTATGATATAGCTCACACACTTGGATGCAGTAGTTAGCAAAACTAATAAAATCTCTTATTCTGAGAGTATCTGGTTTGTTGAATGAGAGTGAAACAAATTTTTATATGAAGATAAAAGTGTTGACTTTGTTAAAAATGGAGGATGCAATTATATGACATGTATTTCAAAAGACTAATTTAAAACTGTTAATTTTTATACTAGAAATGATTATTTTTCTCACTAAGTTTCTGAAAAATCTTTGGAATTGGAGAAAATGATTGCTGAATTTTTATGGCAGAATAAAAGGATGATATGTGTCAAATACATGTGGAAAAAAGTTTGAGAGGAAGAGTTTTGTCAGTTTCTCTGAAGTGTTAGTACAGTAGGCAGGTAGATCAGTCAGAAGCAACAAGGGTAGCTTTTGTAATCACAGAAAGATTGCTGTTGAAATAGCAATAGGCTAAAGGTTTGCTGTTGGCTCTATTTAATTTGAGGGTATTTTTGCCATACACGGTGGCTGTCTGGAAAAAGTCCAGCCAAAACATGCCTCTTTTTCATCTTTCATAGCTGGATACTTTCCAGACAGCCCTTGTATATTACATACAGATTTTATAATATGATCTCAGTTAAAATAAAACATATACTGGTGATTATAACAACCAGTATTCATTGAGTGCTTCCTTTGTAGCATGCACAGTTATAAGTGTTTTAGTTACCTTTGAGGTAGGTGGATACTATTTGTCTCATTTTACATGTGAAGAGACTGAACCACAGAGAGGTTAATTTGTTACATGCCTAGTAAATTGCAGAACCATTATTCAAACCTAGTCAGTAACTCCAAAGCCTGTACTTTTTCATCTGGTAATATAATGCTTGTGTGTATGTGTGCAGGTGCATATATATATATACTCATACACACACACACACACACACACACACACAAAGTGCATAAAAAGATGATGTATATATATATGATGATACCATTATTTATAGTTATATTAATGACAGTTTTTATTCTTTGTGTTTTTCTGTAGTTTATTCTGCTAAAATGAATAGCTTCAGTGGGGAAAATGTGCCATATGTTTATAATATTAGTCTAAATATTCTATCTTATGCTGTTCATATAACCCCTGTGGCTTTTTGTTCTTTTGCTATCAACATGTGAAGGCTATACAGGCATATTATACTGAAACAGTATAATTTGAAAAAATTCTGAATAGGTGTGGTTTTCTTTTTGTGGGGTTTTATTTACGGGGGTAACTTGCTCTATGAAGAGGAAAAGCAATTTGCTCTTTTGGTGATTCAGTTATTTGTCCCATTGCAAACTGTTCTTCTAGGTATGGCAGGAGGAAAATATCGTTCATTTCTAATCCATGTCAAAGCAGTGAATGAAAGAGGAACAGATGAAATCTGTAATGGTGGTATACGACCTGTCGTGAGACTTCCGTCCCTAAAACACCAGAGTAACAAGGGATATTCACTTGCTTCACTTTTGGCAAAAGTTGCAGCAGGCAAGGTATGAAATAGTGTGAACTATAACAGTGTTGTTTTAAAACAGTATGAATAAGGTATAAACACTATTGGAAGTAGTATGACCCTTTGTTGATTTTCCAGTAGACAGTTGGTTTGTATATATTTTTTCTTTACAGTGACTTAAAAAAGATAATTAAGAAAGTACTTTGAATTAACTTTAAGCAAATTACATAACATTTATATTCAGTAGGGTGTAATTGTTAGCAGGTACTTCCCTTAATAATTATGTTAGGCCATAATACTTATTTCCTTAGATATAAAAGTTTGTTTCTGTGCCCTCTATCGGTTAGTACTCACCACTTGTTTTTTTTTCCTTTTGGTAAACATTGGAAGAATGCAGGAACAGAAATTGGGAAATGATTTTCGAGAAAAATTGTAATTTTCATGGTTGATTTTTTGCAACTAGCTGTGTACCATACAGTCTCTTCATAATTGCCTGATCTTGGCTTTTCTTGAATTCTGGAGGTTTTGTTTCTCTATCATTATTCATAAGAAACAATAGCAACATCAGTAACACCAATCATCTTATATTTATATAGGTCTTCAGTTTTTCAAGGACTTCTATGTCTTTATCTGATTTAATCCCCAAAAAAACTCTGAGGTAGGAAGAGCAGGTGCAATTATCTCCATTTTTCATATTGAAAGTGAGCGAACCTTAGAGATTGGGGAGCTGGCATTATCTCATGTAGCTTGTAAGGACTTGGACTCAGAACTTTGGCCTTATAATCTTAGTGTGTTAATGCCTTTAAAATACATAGTAACTGTGTTTTTCTCCTGTAATTCTGGGGGAAATTAGTCATTTACTGAATATAAGGTAAAACCTTTTAATTTGAAATTTGAGTTTTGTAGTTATAATTATTCTTTATTTGAAATGTTTTAATAGTAAACAGTTTTTAGTATCATTTGTTACTCACTTATTTATTTTTATATAATTTAGGAAAAAACATCTAATGTTAAGAATGAAAATGCAAATGGCACCCGTAAATCTGAAAACCTCCGGGGCTGTGACTTACTTCAAGAGGTCTCAGTCACAATTCGAAGATTTAAGAGAACTTCAATTTCTAAGGAAAGGTAACCTCCTTCTCTTTTCCTATTATTCTTATGGTAATAAAAGTACATACGAAGGAAGAATTCCCATAAACATACTAAAACTATTTTTAAATCTAACTTTTTCCAAAAAATTTTTGTTTACCATTTTTTTGTTAATTAAGAATTTGTAATCTCTGTATGAGTTGTCCTTCTGTTTCATTGTTTTATCCCTAATTTCTGTATTCTGTTTGGTATATATCAAAAATACAGTATTTGTAGCATGAAGACAAAATAAAGTAATTGAAATTTTACTTTTTGTGAATATACATTTTTGTAAACTTCATTTCTTTTTAAAACTTTCTACAAGTCAAGTATTGCATACATACTATGTTAAATCTTTTAATACGTAACATTAAATTCAGACCAACATTCCATTGCATTATTTAATTTTCCAAAGTGTTTATTAATTGTGATATTCATAATTTAAAATGAAACATATGACTGACGAGGTTGTGATAGTTTTAGTCTGTTTTATTTTGGTTAATAGATTTTCTTTTTTGTAGAGTGCAACGATGTGCCATGTTACAGTTTTCAGAATTTCATGAGAAGCTTCTTAACACCCTTTGTAGAAAAGCAGATGATTGCCAAATCACAGAACATGCACAGAGCCTCGTGTTAGATACTCTTTGTTGGTTAGCTGGAGTACATTCAAATGGACCTGGAAGGTTAATTATTAAGATTTTTACTTACCACTGATGATTTCCCCATGGATGTTACAATTGGAAGTTAAAGATGAGTCTAAATGTCTGCTATTGTTTTGCAGCTCCAAGGAAGGAAATGAGAGCCTTCTTTCAAAAACACGAAAATGTCTCTCAGACATCGTACGTGTTTGCTTCTTTGAGGCAGGACGAAGCATAGCCCACAAGTGTGCCAGATTTCTAGCCTTGTGCATTAGGTTGGTGTTTTTTTAAAGTTGAAAGTATACTTTGTTAGGTACATCAGCATTTTGGCAGGTGATTCTTTGTCTCTAGTGTTATATGATCCTTGTTGAATATATGTATAACTTAAGCAAATTTTCAAAAGTTGATGAGGGTTGTTGAGATTCTAAAATAATTGTGGGTTTATGGGGGGAAATGTTATGTTAAATAACTTATTAATAAAAGAAGTCTACTAGGCTTCTCTTTCTACTAGTAGCAGTTTGGGGAGTTTGATAAGGGGAACTCTTTTTCCTCTTTCATTTCTTTTTCTGGTTGTCTTTGAATCCTTCACCTGAGTCCTTGTTCCCTGTCTTACCCAGGCTTATTTGTAACATTGTCCAGATCGTTTTCTCTAGACCCTTAGATTCCCAACTATTTAGGAATTGTTCAAAAGCTAGTAGTCATTATTGACTGTACCTGCTTGTTAGCCCCTTTTGGTAAAGAGAATGGTTTAATGCATAAGAAAACAGTTACAAAGACCCTTAGTGTAATCAATTTTTATTAATATTGTCTTTCTGCATGTCTGTAGTGCTTTAAGGAAGATTTTTCAAGTAATCAGTATGAATACATTTTAAAGATTTTTAAAAGTATTGCACTATTTAGGTTTAATTTGGACCTTGAGTATCAATGTATTTAAAATTTCTCTTCAAAAATTTTTCAGTAACGGCAAATGTGACCCATGTCAACCAGGATTTGGATCTGTTCTGTTGAAGGCCTTACTTGATAATATGTCATTTTTACCTGCAGCTACAACTGGTGGTATGTGAAATTAATTTAATCACTAGTAACTGCAGTCGTAGTAAATATTTCACAACATACTTAGGATCATTTAATAACTACTTTTTCTTGATTATTTCCCTTTTTTCTGTATCTAATCTTTAAAAGGGTTGTTATATTCTGATTGAGCAGGTAATCACTGTTTAATAACATTACTCAGAAAGAAGTAGGAGAGTTAAGAATAAATACCAAGTCATCTTAATCCATATTTTTCTCTCTTTCATTAAAATCATTGAGTTGTTTGTTGTTTACTAACTATACATCAGATATCACAAACTAAAATGACAGTTAGTACCAGAGAGCTGACATAAATAAGTAAAATGGGCCATGCATATATTGTGTGTGATTAGGGATAATGGCCAGCTGGAATTCTCTAAAAAGGGCCAAGTTTATTTATTTATTGAAGAATGTAGAAATGCCATTCAAGAATTAATGTAGTTATCAAGTAGAAGTTTATAAAGCAAGTTCCTAAAATAACAGGTATATTCAAGGGCTGTCCAGAAAGTATCCAACCATGTAATATGAAAAATAGAGGAGTTTATGGTTGAATTTTTTTCTGGAAAGCCCTCATATATAAGATAATGAAGATTTAAAGACTGTTTTCTATGTCTTTTGTTATTTTATCCTGTTAATAGGAAGGGCTATTGATTTGTCCTTTAAAATCTAATGTTACTTTTTGGTAGACATTTTTATGTTTTATCTTAAAAATAGCCAATCCATTCAACAAGTTCAATGAGATAAATGTATTTCACAAAGATTTGATCTTTGAAGTATACCAGAAAAAAAGTTTGGTCAAAGTTAGTTGGTGAATGGGTATTATATCAGTATCTTACATACATTGGATAAAACCATTAACTCTGTTATACCAAGTAGGATATTTTTGACTTGGTTGCTCACTTTTATAATCCTCTGTGTTTAAAACAATTTCTTTAAGGTAGTCTTAGAGTTGGGATGTTTATTTAGACATCTTACATTTCTTAAAGGAGTCTTAAAATATATTATCATGATCATCTTTTAAGCCATGTTGGTCTGTATCTAACAGGAAGTATAGAATAATTATACTCAATTCACTGCTACAGTGTCTTATTCGTAGCTTCCATTCATTGTGTTTGAAAATTTTAGAACAGAGAAACACTATTTCAGGAAGGACGGCTTGAAGGCCTGAAAGTCTTCACTTTTCCAGCTGTTCTAAAGTGTCTCTCAGGGGAAGCCGGGATGGCTCAGTGGGTTAAGTGCTCACTTTGCAGCCCAGGGGACTGAGGATTGAATCCCAGCCCCGGCCTTTGCAGACCCATATGCTGAACTGGGGAGTGCCCCCAGTTCAGTTCTCACCGGGGTGAGACCCCGGCCCAGTTCCTGCCCTGTGCAGCCCTGTGCCCACCGGTGGAATGAAACTGTGTGTTAAGACCAGTGATGTACAACTATGGAGACTCTTCTGGGCCCTCCCCCTTCTCTCTGTCTGTCTCTATCTCTCTTTCTCTCTCTCTCTCTCTCTCTCTCTCTCTCTGTCTCTCTGTCAAAAACAATAAAAAATAAATAAATGAACTGTCTCTCAGAGTTGTCTCTTGTTATTGAAAACCTAAATGAGTAGTTGACTTACTATACTTCTCAAAAAATGTTTGAAATTCTTAGTCAATGTACTCGTAGAGTCCTTTGAGGAGTTGGTCCTTTTTTTTTTTTAAAGATTTATTTTTATTGTTTTTGACAGAACGAGAGAGAGAGATACAGAGACAGAGAAAGGGGATGACCCAGAACAGTCTCCATAGTTGCACATCATTGGTTTTTCCACATAGTTTCATTCCACAGGTGGGCGTGGGGCTGCACCAGGCAGGAACTGTTCCGGGGTCTTGCCCCAGTGAGAACTGAACTGGGGGTACTCCTCAGTTCAGCATATGGGTCTGCATGGGCCAGGGCCGGGATTTGATCCGTGGTCCCCGGGGCTGCAAAGTGAGCGCTTAACCCTCTGAGCCATCCCGGCTTCCCCGGTCCTTTTTTTAAGTTGCATGTTATAAGAACATCTTTCTGGGAAAAAGAGGACACACTGATAAATATGTAATCAGAAGTTTTTTTGTTAGAAAAATGAGGATAAGAATCATTGGTTTTGTTTTTTTCAGGTTCTGTCTATTGGTATTTTGTCTTACTGAATTATGTTAAAGATGAAGATTTGGCTGCGTGCAGTACAGCTTGTGCATCTTTGCTTACTGCTGTGTCCAGACAGTTACAGGACAGGCTAACGCCACTGGAGGCTTTACTTCAGACAAGGTATTTTAATATATGTAATGACTTTCTGGACATGATACCAGCTTTGCACAGAACTATTACATATATTTGCTTAAAAACTATTTTTCTTGCAAAAGTATATTTAATTTATACTTAACCTTTTTTCCAGATGATATTAGCCTAAGTTTTTCTTTTCCCATATTTTTTCTGAAATGATTCCCTTTTAACAGTTTTGGAAGTCCTGAAGATGGTTATTCAGAGGCTAAATATATTAAAATACTTAAGTGGTATTTCTTGCTAATAGAAGAAATATTAATGCTTATTTGTTTCACTGCTGTTAAAAGTTTGGAGGTGGAATTTTGTAAGTCATTTATGGCCCTTAAGTATAATAGTATTCTTCATCTGCTGGTTGATTTTCTAAAACTTAAAACATAATGAAATAAGAAATAGCTAAAGGTTAGATTTGAGTTCTTGCCCAGTCTTCAGTATTTGAAGTATTATTTTATTTAATGCAATGGTTTTGTAATCTTCTTAGATTGGAAACCTTGACTTTGATGACATTTTATTAAACTCAAAGCCTTTGTACTTTCTGCAAGTCAGTGAGGGAGGGCTGCCTCATACCTCTTTTGTGCTTCTATCTGCAGATGAAGATTCAATCTGGGTTCACTAGCCTATGAGCTTATTGGAATCACATTTGTTGAGTCTTTGAACCATATCTTTTGCAGTATGGGTTTTCAGGGAACATAGTTGAGATTCACTGAATTTAGTGGCTTAAGTCTGGTTACTGTCTTCTCCTGCCCCGTGTCAAACTTCTTTTAAAACTAAGTAAATGGGTGATTTGTTAATTAGATGGCTGACAGGAAAAGTATTAGGACACTATTTTATTTTTCAGATATGGATTATATAGCTCACCATTTGATCCAGTCCTCTTTGATTTGGAAATGAGTGGCTCTTCTTGTAAAAATGTATACAACAGCAGCATTGGTGTCCAATCAGATGAAATTGATTTATCAGATGTTCTTTCAGGTAGTAACTTCTTTTATTAAAGGAAATTTTGAATTTTATATCTTGGATTTAAGCTACCATTGGCTTAATTGTAGTTAATACAGTCTGTCTTTGAAAACTGAAATTTAGAACCTAACCTTAACATGTATGAATCATTAAACTATTTACCTTTAATTTAGTAGTTCCCCCCTCAAAAATTATTAAGGTTATTTTTTAAAGTTGTGAGTTTGTTTTTGTTTTTTTTTGTTGTTTTTCATTGCGTGTCAGTATGACTTTAATACTCAAAAGGGATTGAAATTTGATTATTTGTTGTAGTCTTTTTAGTTATATTTGGTGTGCCTTTGTTCATAAAATTAAAGAACAAGTTATTTCATATTAAAAAAATAAAATTATAATTATTATCATAAACAAAGATGAAGAAAGATTTTTGAGGAAAGTTTTGTTGTACACAGTGTTACATGTATCCTTATGTACATTTCTGAAGAATTTGCTTTTAAGATTGAATGTATAATGTTCTTTGTCTAATTTTTTCAAATGTTAGAATTTTGGTGTTTATCTAGTTTTGTTAGATAAAGCAATGGCCATTTTATTTTTTATTTGCTTTTGTCTTATTGAACTTACTAGAAGTGTTGCTAGTAAACCAAAAATGTTAGAAAGTTTATTTGTAAGCATAATTATCGCCTTAAGTATGAGTAAATTTTGGGAGTTAGTCTCTGTGTTTATTTTAAAGTAAATTATGAATTGTGAATAAAACAAAAGAAAAATGAAAATACAGAAATATAAATAAAATATAAACTTTCTCAACTTCAACTTATCTACCCTCCTTAGGTTATCATTATTAACAGGATGTTCAGCTTTTTTAGACTTGTTTGCTACATGTGTTCATGAACATTTTTAATGAAAGTGATCGGTCACACTACACCTAGTGGCCTGTTACTTGCTTTTAATGACTTATGCTACCCTGAATATATGCTTCTGTTTGATGATTTAGGCTCTGACTATCTCATGCCAGTCTGTCTCTACCGTAGTAACGCATTAATTTATGAGTGGAACTCAAAGAAGAAGTTAGAACTAGCAATATAGATGCCTTCTGTATATCTTAGGATAGAATGAGATTCATTATGGAGAGAGTGTAAGGAGAATACCATAAAGCTCAGGACAAAAAAGGGAGTTATATATGCAAGACTAGCCACACTCAATATCGAAGACCCAGAGGAAGGGACTTAGATATCATGACATGTCTCCATATGTATCTCTTCATTTTAATCCTTCTGCAAGGTTTCTTCTCTCAGTTAATGGTATCAGTGGCACAAAACAAATCTGAATGTCATACTTGATACCACTCATTCTCATCCTACACCTTCCACCAACATATATTTCAAATCTGCCTACTCTCTGACCTCCCATAATCACACAATGACAGTCTAAGCCACAGAAGGCATCATGAATCGGGACTAGAATAATAGCTTTCTACTCAATCTTTCTACATCTGTTCTTGCCTCACTTTAGAATATTCTCCATATTGCAGTAAGTATCATCATTTTTTAATGCAAACCTGATCACTTTACCTCTCTCCTTAAAATACTTTTCATGTCTTCCCATTACTCTGTAGTCAAGAGTCTTTAATACATCAGATAAATTCTGGCTCTCTTTTCCTTGCTACTATAAGTCTCCTTTTTCTGGCCCAGTGATTCTCAAAGTATGGTCCATCAACCACCTCAGGGTTCCCAAGATCCTTTCAGGGAATCCATGGATCAGCTGTTTTCATGATAGAACGATGTTATTTGCATTTTCCCCCACATTCACTTTTGCACTTAACGTGCAAAGCAAGATGTTCTTCACTGGGCACTTTGCAATGAAAAATATGCTACTTTCACTTACAAATGTCCTTGATGAAGCCATAAAAATTGTTTATTTTATTAAATTATAAACCCATGAGTACTCATCTTTTAAATATTCCATGATGAAATGGGAAGTATGCATGAAGCAATTCTGCTGCATAATGTAGAACCATGGCTGTTTTAGTTTAACACACTTGTGCAGTTGTTAAGGTATAAGCTGAACTAATTGTTTATTTCATGGACACAATTTTTATTTGTAAAAATGACTGACAGGCAAGATGTGTTTATTCAGACTTGATTATTTAGCAGGTATTTTCTTCAAAAATTTATAAGAAAAACTGTCAGTATCTATTGAATTGATAGCATTTGTTGCCAATGTTAAAAGTAGAGCTTTTACGCAAAAATTTGAATTTTTGAAAACATATTCTCCACAGTGAGCTTGACAACTTTCTATACATAAAGTGTTTTTTTTCCTTGATGGACTATGGTGATATTAGTGATTGTCATTTTCTGATATTATTAATGTGTAGTGAAATGTGTTAACAGTTGGAAGATCTGTATATACCGGTGAACCAGTATTTTCCAAACGATCAATGCATGATGACATCATGGATGGGTAAAAGATTCTTTAGAAGTACAAGATCGGCTTAGTTCAGTAGAGTTTGAAAAGTTCACTGATAAAATATCAGATATTATTTGGCAACTAATCTTTAAGAAAACTGGCACTTGTTAAGTTTTGAATATCTAAGATTATTAAAATCTTGCTTTTCCAACTACGTATTTGTGTTGTCTTGGTTTTTTTTCTTATATACCGGTACTTCTACAAACACAACATATTGCAACACATTGAATGCAAAGAAGGAAAATCTGGCCTACCTACTGATAAGCCAGATTTTGAAGAGATTTGCAAAATGTAAAACATTATCACTATTCTCATTAAGTTATTTTTAATTTATAAGACAATTATTTTGCATCAAAATATTCCATTTATTTATTTTTTTATATTGCTAAATTTATTGGGGTGACATTGGTTGGTAACAATTAGGTAGTTTCCAGATGTACGATTCTACATTACATCACCTACCTATTGCATTATGTGCTCACCACCCAGAATCAGCTCTCCTTCCATTTATTTTTAAATCTAATGAGTTTATTACTGTTAAATTAATGTTTAAAATTTCTCATCTTAAAATTTCTGCTATGATAACTATATATCTCTCTGTCTATCTACTTATCTATCTATCTATACACAACCAATATAAATGGAAGCACTTTAGAGATCTTAGTTGTTTTAAAGATATTAACGAATGGTCTTAGGATTGAAAAATGTTCCTCTGATCACATTGTTCTTTCAGTTCCTCCAGTGTGTCATGTCCCTTCCTAGTGGAGAGGTTTCATCCATTCATGTCATTTTTTCTGCCGTTTTTCCCTGCCCTAAAGGAATAAATGCATAAAAATTTCTTATTCTTTCTATAAATCTCATCACCTCATCATGGAAGTATTTTATTACCCCTTTACTTAGACTAATTTCCCTTTAATTTTTTAGTCCTTTGAACGTAAATAAAACAGCACTTAAAAAAAAAAAAGTTCCGTTGTAGTGCTTAATGTCTAGTTACCTTTACCACAGAATATGTTTCATGAGAACCAGGCCTGTCCTTTTACTCTTGTAATTTCCATGTCTTGTATTAAGTGCTCTTTAAATATTTTTTTAACACCTGTGTCAGACCCATGTTGGGCACCAGTGGGACGTTGGAAAACATGGTTATGGCAGTTTACTTTTGCTTTTAAGTTAGTCCTTCAGATGTTAATGACAGTTTTTTATATCTCCTCATTTTGGGATCTTGAGTTGCTGCTGTACTTTATCTGCTAAGTGTGTTTAAAATAGTGCTAATTCCAAAAACTTTGGGAAGTTCTAAAAATAACTTTTTTCCCATACCACATACATACTTAATTCTTTTCTGTTTGTCCATTCAGTTTTCTTGCTGTGGTTTTCTTGCTGTTCTTTTATGTGCACATAGTTGTTACCATCTGTTTTATTTTTTACTTTTACATATGCTCACTTAAACTATTTGTATCATTATAAATAACATGCCTCATTCTAGAAAATTGAATAGTACACAGTAGACTCTGTTTACTGGAAGACAAGCAACCGGCACTCAAGCAACCGGCAAAATTTGCTTGAGAGTGCCGGTTGCTTGAGTTCCAGTTAATGGAGAGCCTACTGTGGTTGCTTCAGAGTGCTGCTGCTTGAGTTTCGGTTAATAGAGAGTGCTTACATTTATCTGGCATCTTCCAATTCCCATGGGTGCCAATAACTGAGAGTCTACTGTATATAAATTATAAAGAAACAATTATAGATAAATCTTGGTAATATTTTGGAATGTTTAGTTTTAATTTTGTGTCATTTATACAGTTGATGTCATAGAATGTATTCTGATTTTATGCATACTTAACAGATTGGGCAATAGCTAATGTAAGTAGCTGGTTTATTATTTTTTTCTCATCTAAATCTAGATCACTTGTTACTGTTTCTTATTAATGTTGAATGGACACTGAGTTGCTTTATACAACTCTGCTTTTGTAGAAAGAAACTAGTATCCTTTTTGTGAGTTTTCTTAATACCATGTCCGTTGTTGAAGCACTGTGTGAAGGTTGTGTGTTTAAACATCTTCTCTAATTAAAATTGAAGTATCACTATATAATTCTCAATATGACTATTGCCTTTTAGAGATTAATTCCCTTATTATAACACTTGTCTCTTTTCTGTATTAGGAAATGGAAAGGTCAGTAGTTGCACAGCTGCTGAAGGTAGTTTCACATCTCTTACTGGACTTCTAGAAGTTGAACCCCTACACTTTACTTGTGTGTCAACTAGTGATGGAACCAGAATAGAAAGGGATGATGCAAGTACGTTTACTGGTATATACCTTCTTTTATTATATACACTCTTTTATTTTATATGCTGTAATAAATAAGGGGTGTCCCAAAATTCATGCAAGAAGTAATTTTGATAGAAAACACAGGTTTAAAATTAAAAATTGTAAATTTTCATTGCTCAACAATGAAAACGTGTTGTTCTTTCGTGTAGTGCTCCATTTTTAATAATCCTGAGCTGTCAGCTGTCATGCTGCCTTTTTTTTTTAGTTAGCAACACTTTACCGCACAAATGATGCAAAATTCCAACCCTGCATGAATTTTGGGACACCCTTTTTATAAAGTAATTTATAAGTACTTAAGAGTCATCTTATAATATATGTAAGTTCCTTTATTGTCATGTTAAGCAGAAGCTTATTAATAGGAGGTACATTTTGGAGAAAAGTCAAAAGTAGTTATATTTTTTTCTAAGTCTGTTCATAGGATTTTTTTTCCTACCCTCTATCTAGTACATAAATCTTTTTGTTTTTATATGTGTGTATTTTAATTTAGAAAATAATGAACATAAAGTAGAGGGAAGAGTACAATAGACTGTATTTTCATTGCTCAGCTTCAGTAATCATCCATTGTGGCCAGTCTTGTGTGTAGTTTTGGCATCACAATGCTTTATTACTTGCATTTAAAGTTAGAAGTGTATTTATTTGGTGCATTGTGTTTGAGAATGATGAGATGAGCAAAGAGGGAATATTAGTTTTCCAGCTAGTGTAAAGCAATTTTGGACATGTGAATATTTGAACGTGTTGAATACATGGTGGTGTTGATGTTTTGAACGGATAATCAATGGAAAATCTCATTTATTTTATATATGTATCTTTGCTTTTTTTTTTTTTTTACATTTTAACAGAAAATAAAAACAATTTGCTTGAGAAATCATGAAAAATTTAGTCTTGCCCTTGGCTTCAGAATGGCAGAGTCTTAAGAGGAACTTAGCAGTTCTTCATTTGAGTGCCTTTTTATTCAGAATCATTTTATATCTTTCAATTATGGAAGTAACCACTAAATGAAATTCATGGCTATGTAGTTTTGATGATAGTTTGAATTTAAAATTAAATTAAAATCTAGTATTCTTTTATGGAGATGTCAAGAGGATCAGAATTTATTTGTGTTTATTTTCTTGGACTACTATAGTCATTTTTGTAAAAACATTTATACTAGAATAGATAGCTATGATAAGAAATATAATTATCAGAGAACTTGTTATAAATTAGACCCTTTTGTGGAACTGTCATAAAAATAAGTGTCCTAAGTTTTGTTATTTTTAAGATTTATTTTATTGTTTGAGAGAAGGTGAAAGGGTGAAGTCGGGAGGGCCCTGAGCAGTCTCCGTAGTTGTACATAATTAGTTGTGACATAGTTTCATCCCACACAGGTGGATGTGGGGCTGCTGTGCAGGGTGGGAATCAAACTGGGGGCCTCCTGCATGGGAGGTGAGAAACCTGTTCAGGTACCAGTTGTGCCGCAGTTCAGCATATGGATTTGCACAGCCCGGGGCTGGGAATTGAATCCCAGACTTGTGAGGCAAGTGTTCAACCACCAAGCTATCCTGGCATCCCTACCCTTTTTTTTTTAAGGATTTATTTTTATTGTTTATGACAGAGAGAGAGAGACAGAAAGAGAGAGACAGAGAGAAGGGGGAGGTTCCAGAGCAGTCTCCATAGTTGACAGCATTAGTTTTCCATATAGTTTCATTCCACAGGTGGGCTCGGGGCTGCACAGGGCAGGAACTGGGCTGGGAGCTTCCTGTCCCTCCCATTTTTATTCTTGAGGTGTATTTTTCTTGGTATAGAATTCTAAGTTAGCTATTATTGGGGAAGCCGGGATGGCTCAGTAGGTTAAACGCTCACTTTGCAGCGCCGGGGACCGAGGATCAAATCCTGGCCCCGGCCCGTGCGGACCCATATGCTGAACTGAGAGCTCCCCCAGTTCAGTTCTCTCTCTGTCTCTGTATCTCTCTCTCTCTCTCTGTCAAAAAAACAATTAAAATAAATAAATAAATAAATGAAAAAGTTAGCTATTATTTCTTCTAGTGATTTAAAGATAATCTTTCCTTGTTTTTTCACCTTGCACATTTTTTTTTATTAGAAGTCAACTGTTGATCTCATTATTTCTTTTTTAAGGTCACTGTCGGTACTCAAACTGTTTATGAGATTCATTCATATTTATTCTCTTTCTCTATCCTGCTTGTGATTCATAGGTCTTCTTGAATCTTTACTTGATAACTTTCATCAGCTATGGAACAGTCTCAGCCATTAGTTGCTTCTGTCCTATTTTCTATCTTCCTTTTTTGTATGTCTCCAATTTCATGTATGTTATACTTCATCATTGTAATTGGTATAATTTTTAATTTGTTAATCTCTTCTTTTATTGTAAGTATTATCTTCTAATTCATCTTAGTTTACTAATTTTCTCTTTTGCTATGTAATCATTTAGGGAAAAAACCAACCTATATTAAAAAAAAACAAAGAAACAAAAAAAAAACAGGGAAGCTGGGATGGCTCAGTGGGTTAAGCGCTCACTTTGCAGCACTGGGGACCGGGGATCAAATCCCAGCCTTGGCCCGTGTGGAACCATATGCTGAACTGGGAGCTCCCCCAGTTCAGTTCTCTCTCTGTCTCTGTCTCTGTCTCTCTCTCTCTCTCTCTCTGTCAAAATAAATAAATAAATAAAAATATATTAAAAAAAAAAACCTACCCTATTTTCTTTCTACTGCAGTGTTTGCTGTCTCTGTTAAAAGTTGTGTGTCTGCTATTTGTGCACATTTATTTCTCTTTTATTGATTAGTTTGTCTAGCCTTATGCCAGTACATCATTGTCTTAATTATTGTAACTTTCTGTTAAGTTTTGAAATCTGATCATGTAAATATATCAATTTTTTTCTTTATTTGATAGATACAAAATTGGTATAAAGTTTTTGCAGTGGTGTATAGTTATCACCACTATTTAATTCCAGAACATTTGCATCACTCCAGAAAGAAACTCCATAGCCGCTTGTAGTCACTTCCTAGTCCCCTGTCCTCTCATTGCTTTGTAATTGTTAATCCATTTTGTGTATCTATGGATTTGTCTTCCTTGGACATTCCTTATAAATGTGGTATCATGTAATCTGTGGTATTTTTGTCTGGCTTCTTTCACTTAGTATAATGTTCACAAGTTTCAACCACTTAGCATTTATTACTATGGCTGAATAATATTTCACTGTATCGACATACCGATCCTTTTAAAAATTTTTTTTATTGTTGTTTTTTTTTTGACAGAGATAGACAGATAGATAGATAGATAGATAGATAGATAGATAGATACATAAATACAGAGACAGAGACAGATACAGAACTGAACTGGGGAAAATCCCCAGTTCAGCATATGGGTCTGCAATGTGCTGGGGCCAACATTCGATCCTTGGTCCCTGGCGCTGCAAAGTGAGCGCTTAACCCACTGAGCCATCCCCGCTTCCCCTTCTTTTTTTTAAAGGTTTATTTATTGTTTTTGACAGAGAGAGAGAGAGAGAGAGAGAGAGAGAGAGAGAGAGAGAGAGAGAGAGAGAGAGAGATAAAGTCAGAGAGAGAAGGGGAAGGGCCCAGAACAGTTTCCATAGTTGCACATCATTGGTTTTTCCACATAGTTTCATTCCACAGGTGGGCGTGGGGCTGCACAGGGCAGGAACTGTGTTGGGGTCTTG
>PVKE010010255.1:0-42862 GCA_004027555.1 Craseonycteris thonglongyai | reverse complement strand
GATAGTATTTGGTAACAATACTTAAAAATCATAAAGTCTTAAAGTTGGAGACCATAGAAATGAATGTCTCAACAAATTTAAGAATTCCTTGTATAATCAATATAATAGTTTTTAAAGTAATTATAATGTATTTCATCTTTATAATTCACTTACTAAGATAATTTTAGTTGTTAAATGATTTATTCTAAAATTTTGAATTATAGAGTAAAAATTAACATCAGTATTTATGTAACTTTACTTTTTCAAAGAATTTGCTTAATTCATAGTACAATAGACATTTCTTCAAAATGAATGTAAGGTATAAAATTAATGAATTAAGTATTTCTCAGAGGTTCACTTATATGTTTGCCACTATCCTACTGAGTTCCTTTAAGAGGTATGGAGATCATTCAGGAACTGTGGATAAAATTTAGAAAGTCCTGAGAATTTCTATTTTCAGTAAAAGCTTTTTAGGATCACCATCGGAATTGGCTATTCTGGAGTTGTACCCAGTTGTTGCCTTACCCTGCCTAGGGACAACTTACTTTTTTTACATTTTATGATTCCCTTTTATTTACTCTTTTTAGCTGCATTCATGGATCAGGGCTTCAAACAAGAAATTTTCTTTATGCTACTGATGTAGTGGAGGCATTTCTCACTGTCCTCAAAAAGGGGAAACCAGGTGAAATTTACAACATTGGAACCAATTTTGAAATGTCAGTTCTCCAGCTTGCCAAAGAACTAATACAACTGGTATGTATATATTGTGAAAGGATAATATGTTAATAATTGTCGGTAAATTAGTCACAGAATTGTCACAGAATTCACAATTTACACTTTAGTCAATTGAAATGAATGAGTAATAAATAAAATTCATAATTGTACATACCATATATTGTATGTGCTAAGATGTGTTATTTGAAACTATATCACTCAGTAACAGCTTTTCAGGAAAAACAGTATTCTAATACATTCAGTGTGCACACCCAATAAATGACACACCTCAATTTCAGAAATATAAAATTGTGTGTCCTAGAATGAAGGAACAATGACATATAAATAATTATAGTTATGGGTGTATATATTTGTTAATGAACATTAATTATAAATATTAGGATTTAATAGAAAGGGAGACTGAGTATATGGAAAAACTTTTGTTTTCTTTTATACTACTCTCAGAATACTCTGTACTCCAAATGTGTGGGTTTTTCACACCAAGCAATTCTCAGACACCAGCTGGGTGTCCTACAATTTAACTCGCTTCTGGTATTATCTGCCTGGAGAAAGTGTCAGACACCCCAGGTTAAGGGATCAGTCCCACAAGACTGCCCTCACTTCACATGCCGATTTTAAGACCCGGTTGTCACTTGAGTTTTTGACCAAAAAAGGTAATTTGCTAGAGTGGCTCACAGAACTCAGGAAAATAGTTTACTTTCTGGATTACTGGTTTATTACATGGGCTTATAGTTCAGGACAAGCTATTAATAGATGGAGGAGATGCATAGAGCGTGGTATGAAGGAAGGGGCGTGGAGTGTCATGCCCTCTCTGGGTGTGCCACTCTCCCAGAACCTCCACGTGTTCCGCAGAAGCTCTCCAAACCAAGTCCTCTTGGGTTTTTATGGAGGCCTCATGAAGTTGGCATGATTGATGAACTCATTGGTGCTTAGTTCAACCTCAGCCCTTCTCTCTTTTCCCCTCCCCAGCTCTGAGGGGCAAGGGTGGGGGTTGAATTCCATCCCTCCTAATCACATGATTGCTTCCCCTGTCAACCAGCTCCAATCCTTAGGGGCTTTCCAAATTCACTTGTTAACATAAACTCTGGTGTGGTTGAAAGGGGCTTGTTAAAAATAGCAAAATACACCTTTAGCTCTCCTCATTTAGGAAATTTCAAGGGTTTTAGAAGTTCTATGCCAAGAATGGGATGGTGAACAAATATATATGTATTTCTTATATATGTTATGATATCACACTGAGTAATAACCAAAAGACAAAACAAATTATTTTCTGCCACATTATGCAATGTATATTCTTTTTGAGCTTCAGATAGAATTTGGGTTATATAATATAGAAAGTGTTAGTAAATGTTTATTTTAGCTGTCTTCCCACTTTGAAGAGGTGGTTTGTTTTATCTTCTGAATCAGCTACTGAATGCCATTGTTATTCTCTGGTCTTGTTTTATATCTTGACTCAAAAGCCTTCTCCATTTTGACAGATCAAAGAGACCAATTCAGAATCTGAAATGGAAAACTGGGTTGATTATGTTAATGATAGGTGAGTAACAAATGAAAACATTAGGGAAAGATTGGGAAATCTTAGGTAATTATAAAATTATAAAATATATGGACTTAACCAGAAACTAGTTTATCAGTTTTGATTTATGCTAAAATAATTTTTCCTAATTATAAATATAAGAATAAAGTATAACATTATTACTTACTAGCTCTGGGACTTAAATTCATTGACCCTTTCCAAGGTTGAAGTGTCCTTGAGTGTGAAATAAGGATTATAATATCTTGTTCTAAAAAAGTATTTTAAGGTTTACTTAAAATGTATATAAAGTACCCAACACAGGGAACACAAGAGTCTTAATAAGTTTATGTGTATTTATTTATTCATTCGTCAGTTAGGTGTGATGCACTGCATTTATACCTAGATTGTGGCTGAAATAAGAAAAGGATAAGCCACAGAGAGGGCTATGCATCTGGGGTTACAGATGATTTTTTAAAATATACACTTTATTTCACTAATTTTTTATAATACTGTGAGGGAGAATGTTTTTAAGAAAAATTTGAATTATGGTAAAGATTTATGGACACACATTATTTGTCTTAGTATTTAAATCTGTAAATAGGTATCCACAATGTCATTTTAAATCTGTTTTGTTTTTCAAGACCTACCAATGACATGAGATATCCAATGAAGTCAGAAAAAATACATGGCTTAGGATGGAGACCTAAAGTGCCTTGGAAAGAAGGAATAAAGAAAACAAGTATGTTATGAATTGGTCATTTCAGAAGGGGTTCATAAAAATTTTTTTTAAGTAATTTATTTCTAGAACACTATATATTCAGCAGAATATTGTGATGAATAATTTTTACTTATTAACTGGTTATATTTAATATGTTCCTAGCAATTATAAAATATTTTCTAAGCATCTTGAATTATATAAATTAACTTCTGATCAGTCTTTCTGTATCTTATTAGCATTTATCAGATACCTATTCTCATGTGCACATATTTTTACTCTTCATATCCATGAAAAGTATGTGTTTTACAATCACTAATATTTTGAAATTATTATTGTAGCTTTTTTGTTTTTTAGGGGATGTTAAATAATAATCCATCTTACGATCACTGGTATCTTATAAATTTAATGAAGTTGCAGTCTTTGAGTGTCTTGAGTCATTATGTTGAAACAAACAAATAGAGAGCAAAATGACCATGTACAGAAATATATATTAAAATAAGTTTATATAAAGTCTGTGTGTATATGTTAAAGTTCTATTTTGAAATGTACTCATGAGAAAAAATATACCCAAACATTAAAAAAAAGAGTCCTGGTTCAGAGCTAAAATACAGAATACTTGTATTGAATTTTGAAAATCAAATTCAAAGATGTTTAATTTTTTTAATTAAAAATATTTTACTGATGGTATAACAAATAAAATAATTTCACATATTAACAGAAGGAAACTCACATCATCTCACTATGCCTATAATGCAATATTGCTACATATACATGAATAAAATGTTACACGTATTTTCTGTAACTTCATCAGCCTTTCTTCCTGAATTTCTTAAAATCAGAATGTCTTAAACACTTACACTAGAAAATTAAATATTGAAGCACTTTTAAAGTTAAAAAGAAAAAAAATAATTGATTTTTAAATCTGAATGAAATTTTAATTAACTGATATTTAGTGTTTTATTTTTGTCTTCTGTTTTTTCCTATCAGTTGACTGGTACAGAGAGAATTTTCACAACTGGAAGAATGTGGAAAAAGCATTAGAACCCTTTCCAGTACAGCCACCATTTGTATAGTCAGGACAGGTTTTGGAAAAGAAAATTATCCTACCTCGACAAATGATATGTAATCAAGTGACCAAATGTAGTGTCTTTTTTCCATTTGGAATTAGATTCATGACTTTTTGTATAAAATTCAAATGCAAAAATGCCTCAATCTTTAGAAAACTTTAATATTGGCATAGAATTTAAATATAAAAATTTTCAGAAACCTTTTCTCTTGACAATTAGGAACCAGTAGGCATAGAAAGACTCTCCCATAAGAGTGGGCTGAGAAGGAGTCTCCTGGTTCATGGAACATGGATGGTAATAGCTCTGGGCAGATGAGAGCTTTGCTGGCATTGATCTCAGTCAGCTTCCCAACCTTCTCCATTGCCTAGAGGGTCTGTGAAGTTTTCATTTTTAGGGAATATCGGATGAGCCTCATGCCCAATCCATCTTTTTTAAGGTACTCTATTCCGCTACAATTGCTTTAAAAATGGAACAAAATGGAAGTTCTTTTTAACTTTTGATAATTTTTGTACAATTGTTAAATGTCTTTTAAAAGAAGGACATAGTTTTTATATTTTCAAAATCAGTCATTCAACTATGTATAAATAACCTTGTATCAGAAATTTTATCATGTATTTACTGTTTAAAATTATTTTATTTATAAAATGATCATATTTTAATGTATTTAACATAGAGGATGGCTTTGTTTGTTTTTCTTTTTTTTTTAGTAATGTATGTTTTTATTTTGCTGTAGAAAAATTTTAAAATAATTGATTATATATTTTTAATTTATCTCTCCCCTGAAGACTTTAAGATAATTTGAAATATTAACTGGATATTGTGTGAGAAAGGGAAAAGAGTCAAAGGTTATGCCCAGCTTTCTGACTTCAGCAAATGACTGATGGCTTGTTTTGTTTATGAAGTAGGAAGCAAGGTCATTAACTCAGAGGTGATTGAGGGAGGGGGATATGTGTAGAGGTAGGATCTTGAGGATGTGGAGACTGGGAAAAAAGTAAGCAGATTGAAAATTAGTAAGAGCATTGCCAAACAGGAATGAAACACAGACTAAAGTTGAACACTATAACTTCAGAATTCTGAGATGTGTAAAAATAATTAGATTGGGCTAGAAGTGGTCATTGGATGAATCAGGTGTGACAAAGGACTAGGGAGTGAGATGAACTGAAATCATGCTCCATTGGTCTTAGTTGTGCAGGGAAGAAAATGCTTCTAGGCAATAGCCTGTAGCTCTAGAGAAAATGGAGATGGGGAGCAGGCATAAGGGAGGAGAGGGGAGAGTTCAGGGAGACTAGGAAGTTCCAGGCGGAAAATGGGACCAACTGAGAGCAAATGGTCTTTGGTGGAGTTGGTCATTGAGGGTAGATGACAAAATAAAACCACTCTGTATCATCTGTTCTGTCATATTTTCAGGTACACTTTTATTTCTGATTATAATATAGTGTATGATTTACCTTTATTGTTCATCTAATCTCAGGAGATGACTTTGACAGGCATTAGGAACATACGAAAAACCATTTTATAAAAAAAAACTTCATGCAAAAAAGTGTAAAAAAAAATTAATGCTGTGTATTAGATGTCACCCAGGAAATGTAAATTAAAACGAGGTATCACTACGCACATCTCAGGAACACTTGACACCACCAAATGCTGACAAGAATGTAGAGCAACAAGAATTCATGTATGTTGCTGGGGGGAATGCAAAATGGTGCAGCCACTTTGGAAGACAGGCAGTTTTTTACAAAACTAAACATTCCATACCATCCAGCAATCACATGCCGTGGTATTTACCCAAAGGAGTTGAATCTTATGTCCACGCAAAAACCGGCACCAAGATATTTATAGCAGCTTTATTCATAATTGCCAAAATTGGAAGCAGCCAGGATGTCCTTGAGCAGGTGAATGGATAAATAAACTGGTACATCCAGACAATAGAGTACTTGTTAAGCTCTAAAAAGAAATGAGCTGTCAAGCCATGAAAAAACACGAAGGAAATCTAAATGCATTCTTGGAAGAAGCCAATCTGAAAAAGCTAAATACTGTATGATTCCAACTACATAACAAAGCAAAACTGCAGACAGTAAAAAATCAATGATTGTTGGGGGAAGAGGGAAGATGAATAGATACAGCACAAAGGAGTTTTAGGGTAGTGGAAATACCATGATACATAATAATATAATGATGGGTATATATTGTCACACATTTTTCCAAAGCCATACAATATACAACACCAAGAGTGAATACTAATGTGAGCTATGGACTTTGGGTGATTGTGATATGTCAATGTGCATTTGGGTGCATCCTTGGTAAAAAATGTACCCCTCTTCTGAGTTATGATAAAGAGGGAGGCTGTGCATGTGTGGGGGCAGGGACCATGGAAAATCTATGTACCTCCCTCTCAATTTTGTGGTAAACCGAAAAATGCTCTAAAAATGTCTTAAAATAACAAGAGCAACCTTAGAAATAAAAAAGTTGGTTGAGTTGTGGTGAAAGTTGGTCTCCAAGAAGCCTTTGAAAGCTAGCTCACTCCCTTTCCTCACCTGCTTTATACTCAACTTGCTGCCACCTGGCTTTTGTTTCACCTGTACTGCAGGAATTCTCCCTATTGTCACCAGTATCAAATACCCCTCCTGAGAAATGTTATCTAATCCCATGACTCTAATTACCATCTTTTCTTTACATTTCAACTTTTAAAAACTCTCTAGCCAAGATCCCTTTTCTGAACTTCGGATCTCCAGTTTACAAGTCTCATGTATCAAATTGCCTATTCAATATTTGCAAACGGATGCCTTTTGGGCACTTCAATCTCAAAGTGATTCTAAGCCTCTGGTGGTCCTTATTTTAATAAATGGAACCTGCTAGTAACATCCTTGATATTTTCTTCTTTGTCACATCCTGTTCTTACACCATCACACCCCTGCACCCCCATTCTGGCATATCTTTGTTTTTAAATGGCATTCCTACATTGCGTTTATTATCAACTTGTAATAATGTGTGCAAATGAAGATTTAGATTTTTTGCATACTCCCTCAACTTCTCATTCTCTTTCAATACTCCCATAACATTTAAACCACTTTTAATTTTAATTGAGTTAGTATTTGTATATTATACATTGTATTATAGTCAAGTGTGCTATGTTTATAATTTCTATCATAAAATTTTGTTTTTTTCCTGTAGTAATAATTGTCTTATTTTTCTTTTCACTGCTTTATGTTCTGTCCTTACCTTTATCATCAGGTCTCTCATATTATTACATTCCTTCCTCAAGGCTCAAGTATTTCAGATAATCTATGAATTTCATTTTATTCTTAGGGACTTAACACTTGGAGCCCTATGTCCTCCCATCTGAATGACCAAATTTAATTGATACTAAGATCCACACTTCACTATTCAACATTTCTGAGATCAAGAAATCAATGTTTTAGGACAACTTTTAGCATTTTTTTCTCCCTTAGTGGTATAGAAAATAATTGTACTTCTTCAAACTGATAGTGTCATATATTTGATGGAATACAGCAATTGCATTTTGTAATAGGTCTACTGTAGAGCTGTCACCCAGCATATCCTTAGTGACACAAAGTCCCGCCCTGAGCATAAATGTCAGGTGCTCCGTCATGGGCTGGAGGCTGCTCAGAAAGAACGGAGCTGAATCCTGAAGGTTCTACAGGCAGAGGCTGTCAGCTAACTGCACTCTTGGCAGCTGACTGGCAAGCTCAGTCTTGAAGTGAATTCCAAGTGGTGGGGCCTCCATAGCTGCCACTTGGCCATTTGCCATGGGGGAGGGGCCTTGAGGCTCATCAACTCCTTGTACAAACTTTAGACAAAATCACTTGCTTTTAGTCCAATGCCTTACTCTCCCCTCTCCCCTGAGCCCACCTTGCATAGATAGCACACCTGGTGCTATCAGGGCTTTGGTGAGGTCAACTAGCCCAGCCTAGAGTATCTGAGTACTTTCTGGAGATGACATTTGAATTGCATCTTAAAAGATGAGCCAGAGTAGAGAAAACTGAGGACAATTTCAGGGAGAGTGAATCGTAGAGTGAAAGCAACAAGTTGTAAATAATACTGTGACGGATGCCGGGATAGCTCAGTGATTGACCACTTTCCTCTCAATTGCCAGGGCCGGGTTTGATTTCCAAACCGGCCTGTGCAAACCCATATGCTGAACTGCCACACAACTGGTAACCAACTGCAGGGATGGTGGTGAAGGTTGTCATCTCCCATGCAGGAAGCCCCTGGTTCGGTTCCCACCCATGCAGCCCCACATCCAGCTGTGTGGAATGAAACTATGTCACAACTAATGACGTACAACTAGAGACTGCTCTGGACCCTCCTTCCTTTCTCGCTTGCTTACTCTCTTTCTCTCATACTTCTCAAAGAATAAAAGAAAAAAATAATACTGTGTGTTCAGAGCAGGACAGGACACCATTTTTACTCCAGCACAGTCATTTTCATAATGTGCTCCCAGTCCATTATGGAAATGCAAATAAAAACTAAAGAGCGATACCACTTTACACCCATTAGGATGGCTAGCACAAGTGTAGGTAAGGATGTGGACAAATGGAAACCCTTGTGCATTTCTGATAGGAATACAAAATGATGCAGCCATTGTGAAAAAGCAGTATGGTGGTTCCTCAAAATGTTAAAAATAGAATAACCATATGATCCAGCAATTCCACTTATATACACCGTATATACCCAAATTCTTGAAAGCAGGATCTCAGCCCCTTGTACACCAATGCTCATAGCTACGTTATTCATAATAGCCAGGAGGTGGAAATAACTCAAATATATATCTACAGATGAATGGATAAACCAACAATGGAATGGTATGATTCCACTTATATGAGGCACTTAGAGTAGGCAAATTCATAGAAACAAAGTAGAATAGAGGTTTACCAAGGGCCGGGGCAGGAGGACATGGGGAGTTACTGTTTAATGGGTAGCAAGTTTGGGATGATGAAAAAATTCTGAAAGTGATCATGGTGATAGTTGCAAAACTTGTGTGTTCTCTCTCGGTGATCTCATTCACTGCTGTATCATCAACTCTCATCCTCACGGTGACCATACTACCCACATTTTATATTCTCTGCAGCTAGCTTTTCTTTCTGGATTCTAGGCTCAGGGTGCCTATTGCGTACTGGGACCATTCATCTAGATTCCAGAAGATGCTGCAGCTTTTATCGATATGTTAACTGAGCTCATCTCCTCCATAGCCCTAAATTATTGTGCTTCCTGTGTTCTCAAGTCTCGAAAAACACTTCATTATCCACCCTTTCCAAAGCCGGCCACTTGGATGTCATCCATGACTCTTCTTTCTCTCTCTCTGCCCATGTCTGCTTCCAAAATACTATAGATTCCTCCTTAGTCATCTCTGAAATTTGGCATCTCTTCTTCAGCACTGCCACTGCCTTAGTAATTATTGTGACATCCTTCCCTGAGTTTACCTGCCTCCAGAACTTCTCCATTCAGATCTTTTCTTCATACTTCTCCACACTGATATTTTTATAAACCAAACAACTCCCGACGTAGAAAACACATTTTGGTTCCCTGTTGCTACCAAAGGTGGCCCCTCCCCAGGTTCCCTCCTTTCTTTCAGCTGCATCCACAGCTGCCTTTACACACAGGCATCCTGGTCTCAGGCCCTTTGAAGACCCTGCTTCTGCACAGCTGTTCATCCTGCCAGAAATGGACCTCCTCTTCTTTGTCTGAAGAATGCCTGGTCAACCTTCTAAACCAAATGTCAACTACTCAGCAAAGCTGGCCCCACCTGCTGATGTTGAGATTCTGCCCTCTATACTACCACCCCAATTTTCTCGTGTGTCATCTGCTTATAGGTTTGTGTGCCCCATTGGACTTGTTGCCCCTGGGAGTATAATCATCTCTCTATCCAAGGATCTGGACACTCAGTATCTCTTCATTTGTGGGCCTTTAAAGGATCAGATTCTCCCTGTGTTTTTGTCTGTTTCGGTTTCTGCCTGTCTCCACACGCACATCTGCTCTCCACCCCCACCCCAGGCAGAACCCCTAGCTTTTCCACACCTTGCTGACCACATAAAGCACACTTTCTTCCTTAGACCTCACACTTTAAGAAAGAGGCAAACCAGTTTTGCAACTCCTCTGCTAGCTACTGATTTCACTTATGTTTTGTTGTTTAGAAGGACTAATCAATCTTTAATCCTCACTTTGGTGCTTCATTGTAGAAACGCCTTTGAATAATAATTCTTTTATCTTTTCTTAGCTTTAATAGTCAATATTTCTAATTCTGTTGTGTTTATAGCTCAACTCACTGTGCTTTAATTGGCATGCTCTTAAAAAGGCAAATGGGGGTGAGTTTGGAGTGGGCACCAGATATACGGTGATGAAGGGAGAGCTGATTTTGGGTGGTGAACACATAATGCAAACATAGACAATGTAATGTAGAGTTGTACACCTGGAAACTATGTAATTGCTACCAACAAATATCACCACAATGAATTAACAATAACAACAACAAAAAAAACCCCACAAGTTTTACTGAATGGTAGAAAGTATTCTATTTTACCAAAGTAATCTTTCTATCCTAAATTCTGAAAGTAGAAAGCTCCCTTTTTATTACCCTGGTCAATTTTGAGGAGAGAAAGAAGCAACTCTAATTTATGGTCTTCCTCTCGGCCCTAAGCTACTAGAAAACTCTCCAACGAAATAAATGTTCTAATAACAATTCTGTACTTCGCTTAATCCTTCATCATTGACTTGGAATGAAAACATTGCTCACTTAATGAAGATAGTTGTGAGAACTAACTATAGGGGTAGGAGAGGAGGGAAAGCACATTGTCAGGTTAAAATGCAGAATAAAAATTACAGAGATGAGAAAAAATAAATAAAATAGGCCAAATGAGCCCCTGAGAAACATCTTTCAATTTCTAGAAAATTTAAAAACTTTGATTAATGGTCCTGCAGTTCTGCTCTTCATATATTTTTTAATAGAAAAAACTTAGGTGAAAATATAAAGCAATTTTTCTTCACTCAGGAAACAGCCTTTACAGTAAACTGTTCATTATAGATTATTTGGATATTACATTCAAGTGAAAATTTCATGGGTTAATATTTAGAAAATACACATTTTCCTAAGATTAATCTGCTACTCTGCAGGTTTTCCTTTTGCCCTTGTAAAGTTATAAATAAGTATGCTACCTCTGATTTATCCTGCAAATATTTCAGTTATCATAAAAAAGAATAGTGTACCCCATAGCTATAATTAAATCAGTTTCAAATTCTCAGGAGTTGAAATTGTGGTTGCTTAAGTTAATGGACTAATCAAACCATAGTTTTAGATGGTATTTCTGCAATATTCTAATTACTGCAATCTGATTTTCCTTAGTAATTGTGAAGGTCAAAACTGAAAGCCTGATTCAAAAAAGGAAATAAAAAGTTAAGAATAAAAGACAAGGAAGACATTTTATTCTCAACATATGTCATGATAGATTATTCAGTTGACCTTGTAAAGTTAAAGAAAGGTTTTGCTGTAAATCACATTGAACTTGACTACAACATATAGGAATTGTGTTTCAAATCTTTCTGAATCAGCATACTTTTATATATTTGTGTCATTTTTCAATAAAAGGGATCCATTATATATTAAACAAACAAAAATTTTATCTATACACATTTTTATTTTTTAGGCCTTTGTAAGGCTTTCATGTGAGTAAAAACAGAAGGAAAACAATTCTTTGTCAGACCACATGACCTGATTGGTGATTCCAAAAATATGGTCCTGATATAGGATAAACCTTAGCAATAGACAGACAAAGGGACTACATGGACCAATGATAGGTTTGGGAAAGAACCTCTCTATTCTACTAAAATATATCCCTACTCAAATTCTGATGCCTAAAAATACATTAATAAGAAACAAAATTCTTGAATCTTTAGTGAAAAATAGCATTAAAATTTAGAAATTTCTAGGATCTGTAAGATAAAGCTAATGTTTATCTTTAAAAAATTTAATATGAAAATATTAGAACATACAGAAAAAAATTGAAAGATTTTATTTCTCCACCTAGATTCAAGAATTGTTAATATTTTGCTATATTAATTTTATTCCTATGTGTATGTGTGTATGTTTGAGATTTTTGAAATGAAGGTGTAATATCATGATATATCAATACGAAATAGTTCAGCATAAGTCTCCTAAAAACCATAGCATTCAGCTATATAATTACAATGCCATTTTCATGCTTCAGAAAACTGATAGTCATTCCCTAATATATATACTTAAATTTCTGAATATTTCCCTGAAAGTTAGAGCATACCAATCAAAACATGCCACTTTGGCTTAAGGATTATTTTGCGCTAAAGGCAATTATGAAGCAGATGTAAGTAAGAAAAGCTCTCTGACCTCCCCTATTTGCCTAAAAGCAGGACATAAATTTGTAAATGTGTTCCCATTCCCTTCTCTACCAGGAAGGACAGAAGGTAATTAGCAGAGAACACTCTAGATCCCAAATCCACCCAGAGGTGGCACCAGAGGAACCTACATAATAAATGTGGCTAACTTCCTTCATTGTCCATTTGTTCCATCTGATATATCTGCTTCCCATTATTTGCTACTCTAGAAGCTCATAGTACTTTTCTTTTGTCTTGTCACTTCTCTCCAAATGTAGTGTTCCTTTATAAGGTGCCGTATAAACCCAAGTTCTAACCAACTTCTTGAGTTATCCCTAAACACTTCCACTTGTATGTGCAATGCACAGGTTAATGAACATCTGCTTGTTTTTCTCCTGCTAAGCTATCTTTTTTCAGTCTCATTTACAGGGCCCTAGCCAGGGAACATAAGATGGGTAGAGGAAAAACCGATTTTTTTCTCCTACATCCCCCAAAGTCTGTTTTTGATAGCTTTTTAATTATTTTCTATAACAATAAGGGTCCACACATTGCTTTTGGTTATATATTTTTAGTCTTCCTTATATAAAGTCATCTCCTCATCTTTTTTGATATTTTGAAGACAGCAGGATAGATATTTTAGAGAATGTCTGATCCTGAACTTGTCTAGTTATTTCTTCATGGTGTCACCTAAGTTATTTCTCCATTTTCTAAATTTCATATAAATTGGAAGTTAGGTCTACCTAGAGGCCAGCGTAGTTTCAGGTCAAACATTTTTGGCAAAAAGCCTTCATAGTTGATGCTATGCACGTTATATTAAAGAACACCAGGAGATCCATTAAAATGGTTTGAAGGACTCTATTTACACTGAAGTATAAATGATTCCTAGCAGGTTTTTTTTCTGAACCCAGATTTTTATTAGGAGAGAATGACTTGAAATTGATTAGACCTCAAGATTCCAGGAATAATGGTTGGCATAAAGTTACTTTGTGTGCTAGGGGAATGAGCCAAGTTAGCATAAGCAGCAAGATTCAGTGCTCAGTAAGGTCAAGAACACCATTTGCTTCAAAACTTGTCCCCAAAGTGCATGTGGATCATAAATTTAAAGGAACTGTTGTAATTGATAAGGCTGGTCTAATACAGGAGTAAGCATGGTGCACTGAGCCCGCTCTGGCCTGAGAGCTAAGACCCAAGTTCTAGTCCCACATTTGTCTCTAAATAACTATGTGACACTGGGAATCATGAACTACTGTATCCTTTCATTGACTCACTTCTAGTGTAGAGGCCATTTGTCCCAGTTACTCTGAGGTTGCTTTGAAAATATGACATCAGTACCGATGTGAAAAAAACAACACTTTGATTTTTTAAAAAATATTCTATTTATTTTTGACAGAGTGAGAGAGAGAGAGTGAGAGAGCGAGAGAGAGAGAGAGAGAGAGTGAGCGAGATACAGAGACAGAGACAGAGAGAGAACTGAACTGGGGGAGCTCCCCAGTTCAGCATATGGGTCCACACAGGCCGGGGCCGGGACTTGATCCCTGGTCCCCGGTGCTGCAAAGTGAGCACTTAACCCACTGAGCCATCCCGGCTTCTCCAACACTTTGATTTTACTTTTTGCATTCCTTAGGGGAAAGCAGAGACACATTAGTCATTCCCAAACCAAAGCATTCCTTCTTATCTAATCATTTAATCACTATTAAGAAGGTAATATGCGCAGTCTGAATAGGGAGATTCTGCTTGTTGGTCAGGGAAAAATTGGACAGTGGTCTCAGTGCAAAACTATAGCATGACAAGGTGGAGCTACAGCCTCTTCTGAATCATGTGCAACCCATGTGGTTGGGGAAAACCGGGTGTAGTCAACTTTTCCAATTGCTAATGATGGGCATGCATTGGATAGCTGAGTGGGGAATCTGGGGTCAGGGCTCTGCATTCTATATCCCTAGTTTAGGAGAAGCCTTGAGATGTGCCCTGACAGTTCCAGCTGCAGGACAAAGGGAAGCGAGTCTGCTGAGGCTTCTGCCTCACACTGTAGAGTCTTGCCTGAATCCTGGCCACAGGAAACAGCGAAGCTCACCTACCCCTTCCACTCACCCCATCCGTCCACTCAGGTCCTCTACAAAAACTCTGGCCTGAGCGTGCAAGGAAGATGGGGAGGAAGGTAGAGAAGAGCTGACTTGTTGCCAATGCTCTTGAGTAAAAGGTGGGTAGGTCAGGAATTGGCCAATGGTGAGACATTAGAGATGGGGGTATAAGGATACAAACAAACAAACAAACAAACAAACAAACCCCACAGGATTAGAAAAATGAGTGAAAGCAATGGAGAGTCAAGAATTTGAGGCTCCTGGGAAATTGGAGGGGCCTCAGGGCCAAATAGCACAGGTGCTTAAGAGTCCTGGCCGCCTTTTCTGAGCCTTTGGTTATTTATTAATAATACCATCTTGTGCATCTTCACTGGGGCAAAGGGAAAGATCATCTGTTTCTTGTTTCTGGCACTTAAAAAATGATCCAGGGTATACAAAACTACTGTGTGAATTTGATTTTTATTTCTTTGGCTGAATAATCAGGCTTTATCCCTTAATTGCTAGATAGGTGTGGGTGAAGAGATGGGTAGGAATACAGTTGGGAGGCTGGCCCACCTCATCAAAAAAGAGATGCAAGTAATTAAGCTGACAAGTGTTTAAAGAGTGCACAAGCCTCTGAAACTCAAACTCTGGATTCCAAGTTTTTTGGCCTTTAGGCCATTGAGCAAAATCCACATGGTTAGTTAAATGTTTGCTTGATGGACGTGGGAGGATTGGATTAGAACATCTGAAAGACTAGTATGTTGTTCTTGAATATAATTTACTTAATTGTTTCTGGCCTGGTAAGTATACCCAGAGGCTTTATATTGATGTATGTGATTCAACAAAAACAAAAAACAATAACATCTTTATTGACTGTGGTTTAATGGCTTTAAATAAATTAACTTCTTTTGGATCAATTCAGCACACTGATGATTTTGCAATCTACTAACTTTTTATACTTCTCTAAATTACAAGTTTAATACATAACTTTGGAGAAGTTGCTTTATATCCACCATGCAAAGGTACAATTTTCTACACACAGGGAACTTCAAAATGCACAGACAGGCCCATAAGAAAAAGCTGATTCTTAACACTAGATTCCAGTTATAGATTTAGATTCTTATGCTAATTTTTATTTGATATAAGACAATATATATATATATATGATATACGATATATATATGATATATATGATATATATATATATGATATATATATATATATTATTTAGCTACAAGCTAAAGAATATGTTCTATAGGTTATCAGGAGGTTCTGCACCAAATTGTGTAACTGCTATGGATTGAATTGTGTTCTTTCCTCCATTCATATGTTGAAGCCCTTATTCCCAATGTGACTGTACTGGAGATAGGGCTTTTTGGAGGTAACAAACCTTAAGGAGGTAATAAGAATTGGGTTCTAATATAACAGGGTTGGTGGCTTCATAGGAAAAGGAAGAGAGAGAGAGAGAGAGAGATCTTCATGCACATGCACCAAGGAACAGCCATGTGAGCTGACAGTGAGAAGACAGCCCCCTTCAAGCCAGGAAGAGAACTTTCACTAGGAACCTCATCAGCTGGCACCTTGATAATGGACTTCCCAGGCTCCAAACTGTGATGAAATGAACTTTTGTTCTATAAGTCCTGTCCTTCCATCCTCTAAACATTTATGGTACTTTGTTATGGCAGCCCAAGCAGACTAAGACAGTGAGTGACCTTGTGCAAGTTATTTACAGCATCTCTGGGTCGCAGTTCCTGATATGTAAATTTTGTTGGGCAGGCTAAATAAACTTTAAGTTCTCTTCCATCTCTATCATTACTTTGATTCAAACTGAAACTGGCTTCCCAAGAGCATCAATTTTTTTTTTTTAATTCTGATTTTCAAATATTCATAAAAGTTACACAAAATGATACAGAGAAATCCCATGTATCTTTTATCCAGAGTCACCAGTTTTTAGTATTTTTCTCCATTTACTTTTTCACATCTTCTCTCTCTCTCACTCTCTCTGTGCATTTGCACACGTACTGTTTTATTTTTCCAAACCACTTGAGAGTAGATTGCAAATATGTATCTCTCTATCCCTGAATATTTCAATATGTGTTTCCTAAAAAACAAGGACATTTTCTTACCTAACTATGATTGCTAGCTTCAGGAAATTTAACACTGACGAGATCCTTTTAGTTAGTCCATAGCCCATATTCTAATTTCTTCCATTGTCCCAATGATATTCTTTAAAGCTTTTACCTTCCTGAATAGGAATCAGTCCAGGCACTTAGATGTCATGTCTCTTTCACCTCCTTCCATCTGGAATAGTCCCTCAGCTCTTTGCTTTCATGACCTTAACAGTTTTGAGAATACAGGATAGTCATTTGCTAGAATGGCCTTTATTTTTGGGTTGTTTAATGTCATCTCATGATTAAATTCAGGTTATGCATCCTTGGCTAGCCCACTATATGAGTGACAAGTGGTATTGTTCCCAGTGAGTCATATTAGGAGGTGCATGAAGCCAGATTTTCCTTTGGTGGTGTTAGCTTTGGTGACCAGACTAAGGTATTGTCCAGTTTCTCCACTGAATAGATTCCATTTTCCTCCTTGAAACTACTAAGTAATCTGTGGAGAGACACTTTGAGACCGTGCAATAATCCTGCTTATCATATACCTTTCCCCTCAGAGTTAGCATCCATTGATGATTCTTTACTGAACTAGTCCTTAATCTGATGATTGGAAGATGATGATTTCCAATGCCACCAGGCCCTTCATATGTATCAGTGGTGCAAGTCACTCACCTATAAGCCAAAACCCTAGTGTTCCTCTCCTTCCAGTATTGTACTCGTGAATTTTTATTTTATTTAAGAGGTAAATAATCTATTACTCTCCTTATTTAGTTTGATGCTCAGATTGTCCTAGATTTGGCTAATGGGAGCCCCTTCAAACTGACACCTATGTCCTTTTTTGATATACTCCCATCTATTTTTTTTTTTAAGATTTATTTTATTGTTTTTGACAGAGACAGAGAGAGGCAATAATTGAGAGAGACAGAGAGAAGCAGGAGGGCCCAGAGCAATCTTCATAATTGTAGGCCGGCAGTCAGTTTTTGACAGTTTTGTTACTCATGGGTGGCACGCCCTCTTGAGCCTGAGGCTGAACTGTGAGGAGAAAACCAAACTGGGGGCCTCCTACATAGGAAGCACAGCCCAGTTCAGCATGTGGGTCCACATGGACTGGGGCCCGGATTCGATCCTCAGTCCCCAGGGCTGCAAAGCAGGTGCTTAACCCAGCTTGCTTATTTATTTATTTATTTATTTATTTTAACACTTGAAATTCTGATTAAAGTTAGAGGCAAATCAAAATAAATGCTTTCTTTTTCTTTTTTTTTTTTCTTTTGTGCTATGGGGTATCAGAAACAAAGTTAAGGACAGATTATCAGTTGATAGCAGGTCAAAAATTTATTAGATGTTGTAATTATATACAACATATTTTCTTTAGGTCTTCTCATAAATAGTTTTCATAGTTATCATGGATAATTAGACTGCAGTTGGCCCAAATCCCTGGACTAATTTGGAAGACAGGACTGCAGCCTACACAAAACTTCTTTTTGACGTAGAGTCTTCCTCAACAACATTTTCCTCATTTGAATGCCAACTTCATCATTTGTCCCTTACTGTGATATGTGTGCAGATTTTTTACTTCACTTTAGCCTTTGGCACATGGCCTTTGTGAATGTTCTGAGAGTTATTCTTGCGTCTATAATCTTACTGAGCAAACTTATTGCCAAACTCAGTAATAATTTTCATTCCTGTTACCAACACTAAAGCACTAAGCTAGAGGTTTCTAAACTTACTCTATTCATAATGCTCTTAGTGTCTTAATAATTTTTTACAATGATCTAGTCCAAAAGAAATACTGAATAGTTAATTTTATTAAATGCTCAGGCCCAAACAACTTATTAAGTATTTATGTCCAACAACTTTATAACTGTTTGGAAAAAATTACACACATAAATTGAAAAAGGTTCCATTTTTATTTCATTTATGAACACTCATCATTACTTATCAATGGGATGTGTGCACTTGTTGGGTAGCACATAATTTCTCAGGCCTTGGAAGCAGACTGAAACTGCCACTCTCATTTCCTGTTACAAATTTAATTCATGGGCAATTGCTTTTTTATCACAACTGCTGAAAACCTACCTTCACAAAAGAAATGGTGTCACTGAAAGAAATATAGAGTGATCTATTGCTGAAACTAGGTCACAGTTTGTGCTATGTCCCACAGATGTCCAAAATCACCATGTTCCCTCATAAATGTAATATTCAACATTGTAGTCCCATGACATTTGGTTGCACAATATAGGAACTATGACATTAAGTCTGGGAAATTTTCAGTCTCCTTTGTAAAAAGCAACAACAAATATTGAGCTGATGATACAAATTATTTCACTAATGGCGAAACTGGTAGAGTTAATATGTAGTGCCAAGCTGTGACTCTTTTTCACTGCTTATAAATTGAGTGATCACACTGTTTGTTTTCTGGTCATTCTAGGATACTTTTAAGAGTGAAAGTGTACCACCATGACAGGATTCTGAGACAACAGATGTAAACAAGGACTGTCCTGGGCAAAGTTGTATGGCCACCCAGTTAATCCATGATCTATATTACAATACTTACATTCTGAAATTTACCTTTACCCGACAAATGATTACTATTACCTTGAATTGCTAAAAAATCTTATCACATAAAATTGTGAAACACGAAGTTTGTTGGATGCGTTCTTCCTTCTCCTCTCTCTCCGACTTTCCCCCTCTCCATTTTCCCTGAGATGCTCGACCTTTTCTTCTCTTCCCCCTTCTCCATCAAAACTTACCTGACACTCCTAGTCACTCAGGTTCAAGTCTTAGTGTTTTAAGGAGAATGTGAAAGGTAATTAATTACATTCATGACACACAAGAAAGCCTGTAAAAGTCCTCTTTCCTCATTCCTTCCTTTATACGTGACCTGCACAAGGCAGATGCTTCAAATGTGTCCTTTCTCTCCAAGTACCTCAAAGTCTTCACAGATCATTACCCCCAAGTTCTTTTTCCCTCTTTGACCCCTCCTCAGCCAATGACTTTATTTTTAAATCTCAGTCTATTTTGTTATCTGGATTTGACACCACAAAGGACCTCAGAACGCGAGTCCCCATCTTAGCGATTGCAAATAATACTTCCAAATATTCCATCTTCCTTTTCTTTTCTGTTTTTCTCATGCTCAAATGCACGCATGCCTGCATCCATCCCTAAACACTGACTATGAAGCCTCCACTTAAATGCAAAGCTCTAAGGAGCGGGCATAAAGGACCGTACAATAATCATTGTTGCCTGCAGAGAATTACAGTCTAATTGTAAGGTGACCAACTGTTTTTCCAATAAAAAGGAGGACAGCTGATTCTGGGTGGTGAGCACGTAATGCGAAGCATAGGTGATGTGATGTGGACTTGTACATCCGGAAACTATCTAATTGTTAACAATCAATTGGCCCCCAATAAATTTAACAACCAAAAAAAAAAAAAAAAAAAAAAAAAAAAAAAAAAAAAAAAAAAAAAAAAAAAAAAAAAAAAAAAAAAAAAAAAAGAAATCGATTGCACAATCAAAAAAAAAGAGGACATCTAGTATTACATATCGAAAAGGAGGACATCTAGGAGGACACTTTTCGAGGGAGGACAGAACTTCCAAAAGGAGGACGGTTGGTCACCTTAATAACTGGAGAGAGAAAAGTAAAAGAAAAAAAGGGGTGGGGGTGGGGGATGTTTGGGCACGGCAGTGTCTGTGCCTGGCGCATAGAGGATGTTTAAGAAACATTAGTCTACTGGTGTAGGAAGTCGTATTGCCAATGGATCCTGTTCCTTAAATGAGCATGCCGAGCTTTCACGGAGCTCCAGGCTGGCTCCGTGCAAAGCGGGTGGTAGGTTAAGGGGTATCTCGAGGACCTAGGATTACAAGGAGGCTGCGCCTTTCCCACCCCTTTATTATAATCGTCACAAAGTGTGTGGTTACAGGTAGGGGCGGGAAGGGCCTACTCCATCTGGGCTGCGGGTTCTCCAAGGGGACCACGCTACTTCAGGATCACTGGGAGGGGCAGTGGAGCTGCGAGGCTCTGCAGGGTCCGGCCTCGCCCGGCTGAGCTGTCCCCGCTGCCCTGGACCCAGTTCTTCTGTCCTGCTGCTGGCGCCCAGGCCAATCCCACCTCCGAATCCCGCAGCAGGTGCACACGGGCTCGTTCGTGATCCGTGCTGCCGCAAATGAAGTCAGAAATTCGGATCATGTTGGAGAAAGTAACGTACACAATGCAGGCAACCGTAGCTTGTAAAAAACAAGGCGGAGGGATTTTGACATAATTTAATGTAATAAAGGAAAAAACACTACCGATTCAAAAGGGACAAAACAGACGGGAAGAACTCAGTAATATCGTATTATAGTTAAGTAATCTGAGGTGCCGAAATAGCTCAGTTGGGAGAGCGTTAGACTGAAGATCTAAAGGTCCCTGGTTCGATCCCGGGTTTCGGCAGGTTGTCTTTTTTTCTAAATCGAAGGGATTCAAATAGGATCCTCAGTAACCCGGTTCATTAAGGCCAGCCCGGGTAACAGCTTGGATTAAATAGATGAGGGACAAGTGGAAACCGCCATGCTCAGTTATTGTTAGGAAGGCGGCAGCTAGACACCGCCACTTCTGGCGCCTCCCGGGCGGGCGTCCCAGGCGTTGCTGCGCGTGCGCGGTGCAGAGCCTGTGGGCTGGCGACGCCCTGCTCCACCCCCAAGGCGAGGACGTCCCGGCCCAGGCCCCGCCCACGTCCTGGGCGCGCCCCCTGCTGATGAGAAGGTGCGGAGCGCAGGTTTAGCTGGAGCGGCGCCACTTTGAGGGCTAGTGTGAGATGGCAGTGATTTGGCTGTGGGGGCTGGGGTGAGAGAAAACTACTGTGTAGCCCACATTTGATTCTCCAAAGCAGGGGTGTCAAACTGGCGGCCCGAGGTAATTTTTTGTGGCCCACGATGCTCTGAAATAAAATGAAAACAGAAAAAAATTGTGAAGAAAATAGCACTTAGGGGAGATCGAGGCAATACTGTACACACAATTCCCTCATTAACCCTTTAACTACTGAAGACGAGTATCCACGTGGCCCAGTGCCTTTCCCGGGGGCCTGTGGGCGTGTATAAACGCGCTGACTCAGTTCCCGCGAGGTTTGTAAATGTGATGTGGCCCGTGTGAATCTTGCCTGTTGCACCAAATGGCCCGTGTTTTAATTGAGTTTGACACCGCTGCTCTAAAGCATCATACTTGAAAAGTAAAAATCCAGTTTTTTAATCAAATGACTTCCATCTGGCCTGGACGGTGGGAATCGGACTGCTGGGTATTTCTGGTTAAAGGTGCACGCAGAGTAGCTCCGGTAACATGACCAGGGGCACATGCCTAAAGGCGGGGCAGCTTTACAGTTCTGTAAAATTAAACAGTTTGCAACTAAGCAATTTTATTTGGCATCTAGACTAGTGGTTCTCAAAGTATAGCCCTGGGACCAGCAGCCTCACCTTCACCTGGGAACTAGTTAGAAATGTGAATTCTGGACCCTTACCTGATTCAGAAACTCTTGTTTCCAACCCTAGGTGCTTTAACAAGCCCTCCCAGAGAGATTCTGAAGCAACTAAAGTTTGAAATCCACTTATTTAGACATTCTATTTCTAAAAGAGCCCATTATTAAGGCTGTTTCTGTGACCAAGCTTTCCCCTTTTGCTGTCTTTTGTTCAGTAATATTATAAAATTTGACATTTGCTCAAAATTAATGTTTCTGAGAATTTTTGCTTTCGTGAGTGTGTGCATGTGTGTGTGTGTGTGTGTGTGTGTGTGCTGGGAGTGGGATGTGTAGGGGCATCATCTTTCTTACCTACCTGTGGGAGCCCACTGGAAGACTAAATAAGGTGGTATGGAGTAAAGGAAATGGAGGCTCAGTAGCCTGATTCTATAGTATGTGGCTCTTGGTAGCTGAGCCAGGATTCAGGTGGTAGATTTGAGTTAAAGGAGAAAGAAATTTCAATCTATTGGAGTCACTAGAAAATGGAATACGCAGTTAACGGGGTGTTGAGTTGCTGGTCTGCAGATGAAAGACAGACAGTTATTGGATGTATATATTTGCTCTTACGTATTGTCTACTGTTGATTGAGAGGGAAAGGCAACTCATATTTAGGAGCTGCAGTGTGTCAAGTTATTAATTCATTCATCAATTGGACATTAATTATTGACCTCCTACTATGTGCCAGGCATTATTTGATTTTCATACCTACCTTATGAAGTATACATCTTAATTTTACATATAACAGTTCTCTTAGGATTACATATATCTGCTATCTCCTAAAGGTTAATACTAAATGTGAATGCAGTATTTGTTGGAATGTTTGGTTAAGACATGTGCAAAGAAATGTAGGAAGACACTAAAAACATTTACTGGCTCATCAGAAAAGACTCTATAGCAAGCTTGTGCAACCCGAGGCTTGCGGGCCATATTCGGCCCAGGATGGTTTTGAATGCAGCCCAACAGAAATTCGTAAACTTTCTTAAAATTATTTGAGATTTTTTTGCAATGTTTTGTTTTTGTTTTTAGCTCATCATTGTTGGTAGTGTTAGTGTGTATTTTATGTGTGGCCCAAGACAATTGTTCTAATGTGACCCAGGCCAGGGAAGCTAAGGGATTGTATGCCTTTGTTCTGTGGGGAAGTAGGTTCTGACTGGGCCCTCAGAGGAAGATTTCTTGGACAGGGAAAGACCTAATTGGAGCAACCAGCTATCCACATGTTTAAATAAGAAGGGATGGTATGGGTGGTAGAAATGAGAGTGGCTGTTTATTTCAGCCAATCTGAAGCCTGACTACCCTATGGGGCAGACAAAATAAAACCATGCATTTGCTACTGAAGTAAGAACATTTGGTATAAAAGGGAAGGCTGGAGACACACACCTGGTTAGAAGTCTGAAGAGGGATAAATGAAAGGGAATAGTTTGGGCAGGCTTTTACTGGCGGTGTGGTTGTAAAGGGTTTGCTGGCTTTGTAGGAGGAGGAATGATCAGGAAGAAGGTAGGCAGCATTTAGAATTTATATATTAATAATTAAAGAACATATAGTATGTGTATATAATTTTTTTTTAACTTAAGGATTTAAGTCTATAGAAGTAATCGGATCATTTTTATTGACTTTCACTGAAGGATGAAGTGCTCTGATAGATGTCAAACACTGTACTTCCCTGGAGTGAAGAATAAAAAAGAATGAACATGAGATTTCTCCTAAAAACTCCCCTGACCAGTCCGCTTTGGGATAGTTCTTTATGATTGAGGAGGAGGTGAAGGAAGAAAGGTAGAAGTGTGGAGTCAGCCCTTACTTTAGAAAAGAAATGCTTTCAATGGAAAGAAGGCAACCAACACGAAACATTTATAAAAGCTAATGCTCAACCCAGAGCTCTGGTATCAGCAGAAAGGTTGTGAATGTCTCCTCTTGGTTCAGGCCATTTATCCAGGTTGAGAGAGGGAAGGCATCTTTTCAAATTTCCTTGGAAAGTTTTTGAAAAAAGCCTGGGCCATCAGGCTCACCTGTCAAATTTCTAAGGTGATTTGCAAGCATGCTGCTAAATGACTGTTTACTTCTTAAGTATTCTGAGTACTACCTTCATTTTAGACTAGAATTATGACATAATGAAGCTGTTATAATTGTGATAGATAATAAAACTTGATGAGCATTTAATAATTCACTGGGGCCTTCATGTAATTAATATGTACACAGCTTAATGCCCATTTTATTAGCTTGGGTATTTATACTCTTTTAAATGCCTAGTAGTTTATAGTTGTTTAGTTTCATGTTATATTTGTCATATCTCAGATTTGCCTAATATTGAAACTTGGTCAGAAATACAACTCCTATTTAGATTTGCCTCAGCATTAGGAACATATGTGTCTTGCACAATCATTCTTAATATGTGGTGTCAGAGTGAATGAACTTTTTAAGATGTAGCTCACTTATCTATCTGAAAATCCTAGAGGACTGTTTGCAGTCCCTAGCTGCTGAAACATAGTGTTTGGAAAAGGCCAACAGATAACCTGGGGAAGCAAGCAGGATGGTTTGAGCAAAGGACAAGGGTCTTCATAACAGACACAGTTACATATTACTTCTATATATTCCAATTTTCATATAATGAGTTGTCTTAAAGCAGAGTGCACAAATATTGAATTATTCACTACTGCACTTGGAGCAACCACTCCTCCACCATCCTTCATTGACTTTCTAATCCAAAGAAAGTATCTAGAGTAACCAGAGTCATCATTACTGAAGTGTTCTCTGTGTGCCAGGCATTTTGAGGAGCACTTCTCACACACATAATTCCATTAAACTTATTAATAATTCTTCAAGGTAGAAGGCATAGATAAATATAACTTTAAAAAAGTTACATAGGAGTGCTGTTGTGAAAAACCAGTGTAATTCTGAGACGTATTATAATGGAGCATGAGCCATTAAAAAAAAGCAGTTCTTTTATACGTTGTATAAGTGAGATCCATGTTAGAACATTTTGTTCAGTTTGATTAACTCAAGAAGAAAGGGTTAACAAAGAACAAAACATGATTAAGAAAGAGGACATTTATTTTAAAAACAACAACAAAAAATATGAAATAAATTTGCTAAGATATGAGAAAGTTAAGGGTACCTTGATTACGGTCTTTAAATTACTGTTTCTCAGGAATATATGATTTCCAAGGAGATGCTACAAGAAGAAATGAGCTTAGATGCAGTCAGGAGACATTTCCGTTACATAAAGAGAGGAGCTGTGATAAAATAGTTGAATTAATTTTGCTATAGGAAAGTATCTGGCCAAGATTTGATAGCCTAGAGAATTGCTGTTAAATTAGGCTGACCAGCTGTACCATTACAGGACAGAAAACAACGGTATTGTACCATTTCAAACAGTACATATGGTCCGCCTAGTCTCACTGAGCTAAAGTCAAGATGTCAGTAGGCTGCTCATTTGTACCATTTGAAACGGAACAGTACCATGTTTTCTATCCCATTTAAAATGGTATGTCTGGTCAGCCTATATAGATTTGTCTGTGTTTAAGAGGATGGCTATCCAACTTTGGTATGCAGGGGAGGGGAAAATCTTTCCCATTAACGACCTAGGTTCTTGAATGGGGCCTTGTAAATTAGACTGACAAAAGACAGATTAATGAGAAAAATGAAGTATATTAACACGTGCAGCGTGCTTACATATGGGAATACTGAGTGCTGAGTGACTGAAAGGGCTGGTTAGAATTTGGGCTTATATAGCATCTTAACAAAAGAACCATAAATGTGTACAGAGGTGACAAGACAAAGGAAAAGGACTTTGAGTTTCTAGACTGGCAAATGATAGGAAGCAGATATATCAGATATATGGGGAAACAAATGGATAATAAGGGCTATTAGCCAGTTTGTTATGTAGGTTCCTCTGGTGCCATCTCTGGGCTGATTGGGGTCTAAAGTGTTCTCTGCTAATTACCTTCTGCCCTTCCTGGTAGAGAAGGGAGAGGGAACACATTTACAAATTTATGCCCTGCTTTTAGGCCAATAGGGGAGGCCTGAGAACTTTTCATATATCTGCTTCTTCTCAAGTGCCTTCAGATCAAAATAATCCTTATGAGAAAGTGGCATGTTTAGGTTGGCATATTCTGCTACCCTTCAGACACTTCCAAAAAGACTACTGCTCTGTGGTTTCTTTGTAGTTGTTGCTGCTGACAGTTCTAGGAGGAAGTGAGAGGGATAGCGTGGGGTGTGGACATTGCTGGCAGAGACTATAAAAAGGGTGATTGCGATGGCTCCTGTTATTTCTTGACACTAAATATGTCTCGAAGTCATGCTGGCGTCTGTCCCTGCCTCTCTGATGAGTTAGTGTGCACGTCACAATCACGTACTCTAGTACGAACATATTGTAAAAAGCACTCCGTGTCCTGAGATAAACCAAGACAGCCCCCTTTCCCCAGAGGGGCTCCATGTCTAGAGTCCTCATCCCACCAGTCTGTTTCATGTAAGTTTCATGATTACCTGAAATGAAATTTGATAGGTAAGCAATAGCACATGAAGTTAATTATCTAGGAAATGAACATTGATATAGTTATATATGTTTACTTGTGTGAAGACGAATCTGGGGACAGGTGATTTCTTAAAACCCAGAGTTTGGCCTCTGGAGTACCTACAGTGGCCCATGTGTGGAGACAGGGAGAGCTCTCTTCTTTCCACATTAGTGTGATTCTCTTTGAAATCTGAAACCTCCCAGAGTCTTTCTCATTTCACAAAACCTATGTAGTCATTGACTCTACTTTTCTATTGGCCTTTTAACAGGGACCCCAGTCCCAGGGAAAATGTCTTTCAAACACGAGGACAAACATGGTTTTGTTTTCTTTCTACATCTCTCAGTTCCCAGAGCACAGCATTTATCCCACAACTTCTGCTTCCTTTCTTTCTTCCTAGCCTGTCTTCTTTTTCAGTCTCATTCAACTCAGAGAGTCTGTTCTCACATTAAAGAATTTGGAATTTAAGAAAAATGTTAAACATTTAAAACGTTTTTTTTTTTAAAATTGATAATTGAAACAAATGGTGAGAAAATAAAACAAGAAGAAGGTATACAATGATAAGTACATTTTTGTTTTAACTCTGTGCCTAGTTACTCTCTATGGGGACAGTATTGTTAGTAGCGTGTAGTGTATCCTTTGGTCAATAATTTTCATATATAAAGCACATATGTCTATATATTCCATTTTATGCTAATAATACCTTATGAAGCAAATTATCATAAAATCTTTTTCTAAAGATGTACATTACTTCTTTCCACATCATTCTTTTCTAGTTTTCTTAACTGATTGTAAACCTGAACTAAACTTTTAAACCATATTTAGTATCCTATAAAGCACTGAAAGATAATCTCATCCAATAACAATGTTTGCATTCCCTAATTGAATCAGATTCCAAAATTGTGATTGTAAAGGACTTTAATAGTAAATCCATGAACTGTATCTAATTTTGAATGGTCTGGTCATTTATTCTAGGAACAATTATGAACAGAAATATTTGGTTTTATTCCTTTCACGAAATGAAAGTCTGATTTGTTGAGTAGGTTCAGCTATTGATTAGGCTGGAATGAAATACAGGTATATAGCACCATAAAAACATTTCCCTTTTCAGCATTTTCTTATGTCAAGTTGGTAAGTTGCTCAGAGAAAAATATTCATATAATTATGTGCCTATTTATTTCACATTGTATTCCTTTAGTTCCTTAAGTTCTCTCTCAAGTTTCTCCTCCTCATGAAACCTTTTCCCATACTTTAAGCTAATACTGATCATTCTTCATTTTTATCTCCCCAAAAGCTCACGTACTATGCATTGGATATAATCTGTCCCATCTTTCATTTTATTTGGAATATGTGCTTATTTCCTATGATAAAATGTTACCTCTTCAAAAAAAGATTGCATTGGCTTCAGGGAGAGGTACTTCAGAGTCTCCATGTTCTAGCAAGAAAATGAGAGTATTATTGAGTAGCGGTGCTCTGAAAGAGGTCATGTGGCCTGGAATAGCTAGAGGTGTGTGGACTGAATACCCCTTGAAGGTGGAGTAGTGCTTGGGCTCTCATAACGAAAGGAAAATGGCAAAGACAGCAAGGGAATTGAAACCAGTCTGGCAGGAGCCAGGGCAGTCAAATTCTTTTCCCTGCAATGGTTGGGGTGATGGTGGAGAAGCAGGTGGGCGGCTAGGGCAATTGATCTAGCTGTTAAGGTGGGAATCCTCAGCCAAGGGCTTTTATCTCAGGCTAGAGAGCAACTTCAAAAAAGAGCCTTAATGCAACTTTCTTTTGAATCTGAGTTCTCAGTTGCGTTTGTGATTGGCAGTGGAATGCCTGGAACCCTCAGTTAACCTGGCTGAAGAATCTGAGGTGAGGCTCATTGCAATAGCTTATGTTCATAGTAAGCTTGTCTAACCCACATGCAGCCCAGAATGGCTTTGAATGCAGCCCAACACACATTTGTAAACTTTCTCAAAACATTATAAGATATTTTTGCTTTGTTTTTTTTCTTTCTTTCTTTTATTTTTGTTTTTTTCTCGTCTTTTTTTTAAAAGCTCCATCAGCTATCGTTAATGTTAGTGTGTTTTATGTGTGGCCCAAGACAATTCAATTCTTCTTCTTCCAATGTGGCCCAGGGAAACCAAAAGGTTGGACACCCCTGGCTTATAGCTTTGAATTCTCACGTTGTAAAAATAAACAAATAATAAATAAATAGGACTGTGCCACAAAACCATGTGAGTTTTAGACTTCAGTGGATGAAGAGAGGGAAATTCAGTCCAGCAGGAGGCAGAGAAGGCTAATAAGGTGCCACTGCTCTGTGTGTACAGATGGTGCGGGGAATGGTCAAGAGGCAGGCTCCTGGGCCAGAGCTCTGACTCCACCTATGGGCTGTGGCATGTTCATCAGTTTTGTAACCTTCTCGGTTTCAGTTTCTCCATCTGTAAGAGAAGAGAAAAGGATAAATACTTATTTTATAGGGTTAGGGTGAGAATTAAAAGAGAGGATCTATGAGAAGTGCTCGGAATGTAATGCCAGGTGTATCCTGCGTGCTTGGGCATTGCTCCCTGCACGGCTCGCTTCCTGAAGGAAGTGGTTCAAGCATCAGTTCCTCCTGGCTGCCCAGGAGAGCTCAGGTGTTCCTTCCACTCTGTGTCTCCTGCACCTTATCCATATACCCATCTAGATACTATTTGTTTATACTTCACTGGTCAGTTTCCATGACTGGCTGCTGTGATCTCCGTAAGAGCGTGATCTGTGTGCATTGAGGGCACAACTAGATGCCCATACATATTTAGTCAATGCATAACAATACATCTCCTCCCTTTCATCCTCCTGGTGGCGGCTCACCTCCGTGTCATAGTCCTCGGCTGTACTTGTTTTTATTCTCTAACGACAGAACTATCCCAGCTGAGGGTTTAGAATGAGGTTCCTATTTCTTTTCTTCACATTATATCACATAGCTCTGTGCCAGAAACATTTCAGGTTCTCAGGAAATACTTCTTGACATCTAGTGATTTGAAAATAAGCAACTTTCTCAGGACTAAACAAGTTGTATGGCTAATTTAAGAATATGGATGATTTTTCACTGTTTTATAAACTGTTTATCTGTATTTTTAAAAATTTCTCACTTGCTTAATTAAAAAAAGAAGGGAGGAAAAGGCTCTAAACTTTCTTCTACTTAGAACAGTTGAGCAGGACGTTGAATTCTTTGTTCATGCTCCCAGAACGGCATGGAGTTGTCTTAGTCTAACAGAGACAAGTTGAGTCATTTTGGGGACCATGATCTGCCAGAGCACTAACCCAGGTAAATTTAGGTCATAAACTCTTGAGCTAGGATCATAGTCACACATTACATGGTAAACATTCAATAAACATCTTAGCAACAACACAAATATTCTCTCCGTATTTCAAGTTACTTAAGATGTTCTGGCTGCTATTTTTAAATGTAAGATTTAAATAACTTTCTAGATAAACAGGTTTTAGAAAACCCTGCAGATGTAACTGAGAGATTAAAAGCTAAATAAAAGTTTTGTGTTCAGAGGCCTATACAGAAAGCAAACAGTTCAACACAAATAGAAACATGTCTTAAAAATGTAAACATTTTACTTAATCTGTCAATCATCAGTTCATTCATTCGCAGCGCAGGTGTTGGTCTTCAGTAGCTGTGCTTGGGAGGTCCTCCTTTGAAGAGCAGCTGCTGGACATCACAGGCTCTGGCAGCTCCCAGAACATTATTCTGCCCAATGTCAATGTTAAATCATCAGGTCCAGGCCTTTTGGTACATGGCATACTTGAGGGTTTTATCTGTCAACTCCAGCTCCTAGATTGTATCTACTACTGGCCTTTGGTAGCTGCCACATTTCTGCACACATACTTTAGTCCACTGGGCTTTAAAAAAGGAGTTCACTTTCTGTAGATGAGGGAGGGTTTTGTGCCACTTATTTGCTTCTGAGCTGGTTCTTGAGACCATTTTGCAAGCACGGCCCAACATTTCCCTGGAGTTAATGGGTGCGCTATTTCCAGCTAACCCCCTTTGAGATGTCTGACGAGAAGCTGGATTGACTTCAGTTTTCCAAAGAGGCTTTGTGGGTGGCAGTAGATGGTGTCCCTTTAAGAAAGCAGTGTATGCTAGGCTATGCCATTTAAAAGTACTGATATATTATTAGTGCTTATTTGCAATTCACCATATCCTACCAACCTGAGGGTATAGATGGGGTCACGGTATTAGTATTAATTTAGAGTCTTCTGGTTTTTTTGCCCCATCTATTTATTGAGGACATCAGCAACTGGAAAGAATTTCACCTACACGTTCCCTGGGGAGTTATTTATATTTTCACAAACCAATCTCAACTTGCCAGGCATCAATGTTGGACAGCTGGTCTACCAGGCTTCTCTCATTTCTTGTTTTTAACCCCATGGGCACTGACATGGATACATCACTGCCCTCGGGGCTGAGTGTTGCTGTGTCTTACACGGAAGAGATGCTAGTGGCTCTTGAAGCCCCATGCTTAATAGATCTTTATAAAAGTAGCTTCTTCCATTTTTGCCAGAGTCCCTATTCATTGGGCTGAGTGAAGTGGCAGACACCATTTCCATTTGATTTTTTGATATTATCTCTCTAGTACTCATAGCTCTAATGCTTCCTCCTTAAGCAAAAGACCTAAGGTTCCTTTGCAATTTATCTCTTCTCATGCAAATGACTTGTGCTGGGTCTGTTTCAACAATCAAAAGCGCCAGTACAGCCTGAACCTCAGTAATATATATAACTGAAATTGTCTGTATAAAAACAGGTACGCAGAATGTGTTCTAGGTTTTATATATCAACTAGCTGAACCCAAATCTTTCAAGTATATATTTTGACATTTCAGGCAGCCTAATAATGTGAAGAGGATGTGATCCCTTCAAAATGTTGTTTTAAAATATTCATTTAACATTTATTTGGATGTCATGAAGGAAAGATGGAAGATGTGACACAAATGGTAACTCTCAGCTTTGGGGTTGGACCAATTATCTTTTGCCTTCAAATTTTCTTACCTCACTCAAATAAAAACATTTAAATCAACTCTACTCACCTTCCTTAGAAGGGACTATAGCAATGTTCAGATGTTGTTTGAGAATGTTCTATGAAGATCTCACTTTTCCCCTAATCCAGAGCAGCTATTGTGATGTAGTAGAAACTGTCTTGATAGACTTCCAATTAATTGATTAGCCTACGCTTTTAATTGTTTTGAAACAAACCACCCGATGATCAGGGCCCTCTGAAAGCTCATGGCTAGTTGGGTACTCTTTAGGGTCCCAGCACTCTCTGCTCCCACTAGTTGAGTTGTATGCTTGTTAAAAGTCATTTCATTGCTGTTCTTATTCCCAAGTGTATTCATGACAGTTACACTTATTATTGCATAAGTGTGACAACCAAATACAAAGAAATAATGGATGTTTCTTTTAAAAAATGCAGTTGAATTCTTTTGAAAAACTTCATAAAATGAAGTCAACAGCTGAAAGACATTGTAAGCCTGTAAGGAGGTCTCAACCTCAAACCTGTTGTACTTTCCATTCAACTTGACCTGAGAACTTAACACTTGTTCCCTTAAGGAGACATCAGCGTTTGATCTGAAGGAAAACTTATTTGATTACTTTGTCTTCATTGGAGAGCTGGTCAGTATGAGGTGGCTAATGAAGAATGATAAATTAAAAGATTGAGGGAAATTGTAAATATAGGAAGAGATTTCATTCAATTTGTTTCATAAGAATTATTATGACCTTGCTCCACTGAAAATCATGGGGGATGCCTCATGGTATAATAAATGTAAAAGCATTAATCAGCCAGCTTATGTTCAACAAAAGTATACATGCATCAAAAGATGTTTAAATAAATGAATAGTTAAGTGTTTTAAGGAGAAATAAAGTGTTTTAGGTGTCTATGTTCATTTTTCATGATGCCTTACTTTAATCAACTTTTAAAATTACCCAACCTCTGACCAGCTCCCATTCAATCAACAACAGGGCATGTACTTCGTTCAGTCAAAGTCTTCTCCTGTAAGATGCAGTAATTGTGGTTTTCTCCAGATGGTTGCCTCTCCTGTGGTGTCTGGTCTGCCTCAGGGGACTGGCACTACGCTGCCTGATAGCACACTCCATAATATGGCCTGCCCCTGAGATTTAAAAAATAATTCCCAGTAAATACTTCAGGTAAGATGTTAATAAACATTCTTTGAAGAAAGAGAATTCTATAGTTTCATAACTTTGTGAATACCTGGGTCAAACAAATAAAATACTTTTTTCTTTGTTTATTTTTTACTGCCAACTTTTCTGATCCTTTTGTGCTGTAATTGGGAGAAAAGGAAGGGGTTTGGGGACATGGCCACAGAAATTATTATTTCCCAAACTTAGTTTGCCAGAGAGGCCCTCTTTCAAGGATTGCCTTTTAAATATCTCAGAATAATGGTATTACTCAAACATAGTTAAGGAAAGTCTTTCTGCTGGGTTTTTAATGTCTTTAATCTGGATTTTCAAGTCCTTGAGGATAAGAATTGTGTGTTATTCATCGCTGCATTCCAGTGGTTCTCAAAATACCTGACTCACATATTCCCTCAGTAAATGAGTGGGTATAGAATGAGTGCTCCATTTGGCCCTTGCCATGATAGTACTCACAATTGGGACCCAAAAGCCATACTCTCCATAGTTCTGTCAAGTTAGGAGTAGATAATCACACCCCATGAGCCACAAGTCTGGAAGACACAGGTGACTAGAATGTACTGCCAACATCAAATCGTACTTAGAACTAAGTTGAGCTGACCCACCTATAGCTATAATCGTCATGGCCTTTAGGTTCAGGTTAAGAGCAGTTTACAGATGCGACAAGTTTATATAGGCAAGCCAAGCATTTGCAGGGTCATTTGAGCAGAGACAAACTTCTAAGTAAAAGGATTCATGACACCATAATCCTGGGGCATCCTAGAAGCTGGTCTTTTCCTCTGTGAAGGAGGTCCTTCAAAGATTGAGGGTTCTAGGAGGGAGAAAGAACATCTCAAAGCTATATAAAAAGTGTGCAGGCTGAGAACAATGCCTGGCAGGCAGAGAACATGGGCAGAGACACTGGTGGGCTGCAGTAAGGCACACACACAGCTTTGGAGCAGCTGTGCCTGGGAGCTCCAGATCTGCTAGTTCTGGGGCATAAAACAGCCCACTGGGGGTGGGATGGATGGGTGCCATCATCCCATTTTCAGGACACAGGGCTGCCCTCGAGGTGACAGGGATTACCAATACCGAGAATGATGGGCCATAATCAAAACCCGCACTAACACTACCAATTCTGCTTGCGAGATGCAGTCTAGCATAGTGGTTCAGCGCCCAGATTCTGCTCCCAGACAGCAGCCTGACTTTGAACCCTGGCTCTGCTATTGACCTTGTGGGAGTCATTCAGTCTCTTCTTGCCTCAGTTTCCTTACCTGTAAAATGAGAGTGATAGCAATGGTATCACCCTCATAGGATTGCTGTGATTATTAAATTGCTAATGTAGGTAAGCTTATCTAATCTAATCAGAGGCTGCCACATACTAAACTCTAGAAAGGTGTTTGCTGTATTACTATGTCAATTATTTACCTTAAAATACTCTCATCTTCTTGAAGATTTAGGACAAAGAAGCAAATGATTAAATTTGTTAAAAGGAATTTGTTTTTAGTGTTCTCTGCTGTGTGGAGGTCCCTAGAATTGCATTTAGCATAATACACTCCACCTTGGTACAAACTCCTGTAAAGGGGAAGGGGACTCCCTTCCCTCTGAAGTGAAGCTACAATGAATGAGAAAGGTCTCCTTCTGACACGTTTGCTAGGGCTTCTGCAATAACATACCACAAACCTGGTGGCTATTTTTTTGTTGTTGGCACTTCCTTCTGAAGGCTGAGGGAGATTCTGTTCTGTCCCTTTTGCCTAGCATCTGATGGCGTACTAGCAATCTTCGGTGTTTCTACAGGTGCAGAAGCTTTACTCTGTCTTCTTCATCTTCACATGGCATTTACCCTGTGTGCATGTTTGTGTCCCCTCTTTTTTTTACAAGGACACCGGTCATATTGGGGTAGCGCATACTCTAATGACTCCATCTTAACTAATTACATCTGTAACCATCCTCTTTCCAAACAAGGTCACCCCCTGAAGTACTGGAGGATAGGAATTTATCATATGAATTTGGGGGGAATACAACTCAATCCATAACAAAGCCCTGCTGGGGTTTTCCAGAAGCAACCACTAAGGATGCGCCAAGAGAAAGAAGGTTTCTATTATTTTCAAGGGGGTGAAAGCAAGTGATTCTGCACAGGAGCTTAAAATGGAACAAAATTTTTCTCTCTTCATCAAAAGGAATGTCACTAAGTAGCCAACAGAGTCATGCTGGCTCAGCTTGTACTGTTCCAGCTCAGTGCACAAGACTCTGGGTACACCTGTCTGAAAAGTCTTGAGACCAGTGACAAATGGCACAGTGAGGGCCCAGGCTGATGGAGGATGGCTGAGGGCTGCCAGGCCTTGATGATGGTCAAATTCTCTGCGGCCACATATCCTCTTCATGCTGAGCAGACACAAGGTCAGGCAAACCGCAGCTCCCTGCCATCCCTGTCATATTCGGTGTGGTGTTTCTTTTAAGTGTTGAGCCAGTCTGAAGGCACTACAGCCCACTGAGCTTTGTAGTGCCTGTGAGGAGCTTTGGTGGACTGACTCCAGCTTTTGAGAGAAGTGAAGCAACTGATCGTTCTTCGGTACAAGTTCCCCCGACCTTCTATACTCTAGTCACAGCTGGATTTGAGTCTTGCAGCTGAGGGTCTTTCTTGGATGGAACAGTCTGGAAGGAGATCATTTTGTCCTCGTGTTAAAGAGGAAGTATTAGCTCATTATACTGAATTTAAATCTACATATGGACCCCAAAGCCCTTTTATTTCTTTCCCTCCACCTTGCGCGAAGTGTTTTCAAATATTGTATACACATCTGTGCATGCTAGAGGTGGGTACACAAATGGTTATAGCTAACAAATCACTTTGGTTTGGACTTCAGGGAGATAAAAATTGATTTAAAAATGAAGTTCCTCAGAACATCTCTGAAAAGTAGAATAATCTGAGGTCATTTCTTTCAGCCCAGGGAGAAGGACAATTTAATTACTAATAAGAGGGAGCAGGCTATCATATGTGTTTGCAGCAAAGCATAAGGGGTTTGACTAGGGGCTTAAAAATAGAGGAACTGATCTCTCTCCCCAGGAGGCCAGGGCAAATGTGTCCCTGGTCACAGTGGTGCTATTTAAGAATGACATAGTTGTAGAACCTCACATAGGGACTTAGCTAGGGGATATGGCTATAGAACATTTAACAAAGGAACTGTTTTGCTTCCTCAAGATTGAGTAGAAGCTGTAACACATTTGCATTGAAGATGGTGAGCCAAGATCCCCTACCCCTGATTATCTACTAATAGTTGTTGGTGACTACATTTTAGGGGCAAATGGAGGTCACAGAAAAGAGTTATCTTCTCTCAGTTCACTCCATGACACAAATATGGACTTTCACACACTCATTACTGTAGCATTTTTGTATGCCCATCAATCGTACCAGAAGAAAACACAGGACTCGACTCGGAAGGTCTGAGTTTGAGTTCCACCTCTGCCAGTAACTGCACGGCGGTGTAATCTTTCCTAAAACTTCTAACTTCCTTGAGGTCATCTATAAAATATGGAACAGTATCTACCACCCAGGATTGTTGTGAGCTGCAAATAAAATCACTCGTGTTCAAATGAAATCACGGATGTCAACATCCCCTGTTGGCTCGAAAGCACTTCCATGTGGATAAAGATTGGTAGTAGGTGTTATTATGCTTTTATTGAGCATTGGATTTACAATTACTCTATCAAGGAAAAATAGCAGTGGATAAGCAAAATGTAGTAAATCCATCCAGTAGAATATTATTTGACCATAAAAAGGAATAGAGTCCTGTAGGCTACAGGATGTATGAACCTTGAAAACATTATGATAAGTAAAAGAAACCTTCACCAAATGAAATTATATTAATCAAGTTATATGAAAGGTCCAAAATAGGCAAATCTATGGAGACAAAAAGATGATTACTAGTTGCCTAGGGCAGGGACAAATGGAGAGATTGGGGAATTAGCTAGTGTATATGGGGTTTCTTTTTACTGTAATGAAAATGGTCCAAAATTGATTGGGGTGATGATTGCGATACTTTAAATGGGTTAATTGTATAGTATGGAAATTATATCTTAATAAACCTGCTACCTGCAACACAATAGCAGCAATTGGAATTACGAAAGGATTCTTAACATGAAATAGTACTTTTCTCTCTTTGTATGCTTTAAAAATGTCTGTGTCCCTTGCGAGGTGCTAGGTACTGTGCTAAGTATGTAGTGAGCATTCTCTGTTTCATCCTCACAAAAGAGGTTTTTGTCCTTGTTTTAGAGATATAGAACAAAAGCTCAGAGAGGTGAAAAAACTTGCTCCAGATCACACAGCTAGTGTGTTGCCAAGCTGGGGCTTGACAGCAGGCTCATGGACCCTACAGCCTGCATCCTACCTATGACCTCCTCATGTCTTCATTGAGAGCATGTTAAATGTCTTTTTATTTTAATTACGTTTGTTGGGATGACATTGGGTAATGTTAAATGTCTTGAACTCTATTCTGTCTCTATGTACTTTCATTAAGTTTAAATAATTATGGGTAATCTTATTTAAATATTTACCATGTAATTTATGTTTAAGAAAAAAAAAAAAAGCAGAATCTACCTTTTGGGGAGAAAAGTTATTCTGGAAAGGTATAAACTCAGTGCCAGCAACCCCATCTGACTTTACTGCCAGACGTGTGTTTTGATCTTGAGATCATGCCCGGAAGGTGCACATTTCTCAGTCTTTTCTTCTATTTACCTCGCTAGGAAGCCAGAGCTTCAGGCATTATTTAAAGCCTATGTGTATACCTGTTTTCAGAGGCGAAAGGAAGGTGGGTTAGGTTGATTAATTCTGGGGAACCATTTAACATTTTCATAAGATTTGGGGGACTCAATGTGGTTTTGTGATATACTTGGCATGAATACAAAAGGCGTTGCACTCAACAAATCCACTGTTTCTCCACATGCGCTTGCTTGCTTCCCCCTTAGATGCGGGACTGGAGGCTGCTTTCTAGCACCATGGCAGGCCTTGCCTGGAGAATAGATTAATTTTGTCATTACCCTTTCTCAATTCTGTCTTTGACCAGAAAAAAGAGGTTAATTGTGTGCCATTTCTCAGGAGAATGAGGTATCAGCATTTTAATTCCTGATATTTTATGAATTGTGGGCAGCTAATTAAAACTTAAAGATTAAAGGAGCTATTTTGGCTAAGAGGCCATTTGCAGGATTGTGCAATGAAGAGAACAAAGGGTTGTCTTTTCTTTTTATTCCAACAGCTTAAATGAAACTTCAAGCTGAAATAGAGCCTTGAATTGTTTTACATACCGAGTATTCATTGTATTGATTTTAATTTTAATTTTCAGCAAGTGCTGCAATATCTGAAAGCTATTGAGGGGTTAACAGTGAGATTATTGGGAATGTTAAATAGCTAGATTTGTGTTTGGAGGCTTCATTTGACCGTTCTTGACTCCTGAGAGACATCTTAAAGTCAGATAGAACCACTTTCCAATTCTATTAGATGTCCTTAATTACCATTGTTCAATATGTATTTAGATGTTCTCTTCTGTTCTCCCTCATAGTTAACTATTTGAGTTGCTGCATAGTAGGGTAACAGACTTGTCACAAGCCTTGGGCTTTTTCTTGCTTGTTACTGCCTGGTTGGCTTTCAAGCTATTTCACCACTTTGCAGACTGCTGAAATAAGCAAGGGTCCACATCTTTGGGATGTGAATCAAGGAAACCATTAGCCTCTACCCTACTTTGTGCAAATTAGAAAAACGACACAGCTTCAGCTGACGAAGTGATACAGTTTCAGGTGATGTTATAGTAAAATACAGGATGCCAAGGGTGCTACCTAACGTAGAGGAAAGAAGGAATTTATTGGAAATGAGTTCGAGGAGATAAGAGAGAGCTCACATATTATCTGGGAGTTCACATGACTTTGAAGTCACATTGGACAGTGGCAGAATTGCAGTGGTCAATTGTCAAAGTCTTCAGAGAATGAGAAAAAAGTAATTAGAAGTTAGAAGAGGGCAGAAAGGAGTAATGTTGTTGGTCGATGGCATAAAACTCAAAGAGCAGAAGAGAAATTGTCTGGAAATTTTCTGGAAAGACATGCCTTTCTCCAATCCCCCTATGTCACTACTTACCCTCTCGTGAGTTAGCAAGTGACTACATTTTGGGGGGACATTTTAGGAACTACATAATTAGTATATTTTGTATGCAACAGTGAATCTTTGTACAAACTTTGTTTTATAGAATACACTTTTTTTTTTTTAATGTTAAAGGTGCCCTGAAAGGCCTGCATTCTATTTTTTATTTTTTTTAATTGTTTTGACAGAGAGAGAGAGCACTGAACTTGGGGAACTCCCCAGTTCAGCATATGGGTCCACACGGGCCGGGGCCGGGATTCGATCCTTGGTCCCCGGCAAAGTGAGCGCTTAACCCACTGAGCCATCCCGGCTTTCCCATAGAATACACTTTTGCTCTTGGTTTATTTTGTCTTTTCTTGAACCATCTTATAAATTAAGTGGTTGGTAAACTTGAGTTGCCTTTTAAAGATTTATTCTTTTAAAAAGCGTTTCATCACACATGAGACAAACCATGAAATTTTTAGCACAAAGAAGCATTGCTTAGTTCACTTAATTTGAATCATGTGGTTTTCATCAGACATATTTCCCTTCTGGGTGGCAATTATAGAAGGGTTTAAATTTAATGTAGAAAATGGTCTATCCAGTTTGTACCTCAATTCTGCCGGTTTCCACACTTGACTATCATCTCTTTTTACTGTGAGCTAATCCAGGATCTGCCAGGCACACTAAATCAGCAGACCTTTTCCATATACAGGCCTGGCCAGTGGTGTTAGGGTATTACTAGGATTAACTGAGTGTGGTTCTTGTGTCTTGCTCTGCGAGATGAAGGTGTTCCTGTAGTTAGAGAGAGTGGGTGGGCAGCAGCAAGAAGCTTAGGTTGCTGCTTATTGTTGCTGTAGGTTTTGACCCACTGTGGACACTGGAATCTGTACTTACCGTTTCTCACTTTTCTCTCTGAGTAACCTTGTTTTTGAACCCCACAATTCTCAAGTCTATACTTTTACTTCAGAGCTTGTCCTTATGGCCTGGAAGCACACAAGGGGACCTAAAAGAAACCAGAATTATCTTCTGGAGGATGAGCCCCTTATAGTACAGGCTTTCTCCACTAGGAACCCATCTGCATCCATGGACCAGCTGGTGTTGTGAGAGGCTGTGTTCAGCTTCAGTGACTTTTTTTGGAGACTCTTTCAACACATTTGTCCATTTCGTGATGGGTGATTTACATGAACAACGTGTGGCATGACAACGCACCTGCCCACACCGTGCTGAGTGTTCAGCAGTTTTTTACCAAAAACCAGCATGACCCCTACACCCCACCCTCCCTATTCACCCAATCTTACCCCCAGTGACACTTTTGTTCGTTGGTTTATTTCTCCAGATGAAAAAAGTCCTCAAAGGAAGATGTTTTGTTTATGTGGAAGAGGTGAAATTAAAAATGGCAGAAACACTAAAAGGCAGCAAAATTGACCAGTTTAAAAACTCTTTTGAGAAGTGGAAAAGGCATCTTAATATATGTATTGCATCAAACAAAGAGTACTTTGAAGGTGACTGAAGTTTAAACATGTAAGAATTAATAAACAGTTTTTAAATGAATAAATTTAGTTTTGTTTTGGGGGGTTCCCTTTGTATATCAAACATCCCACTTGGAGATCTCACAGCATAGGAGTATATGTACATTATTGATTACGTTTCTCTGGAGAACCCTGACTAATGTACTTGCTCTACACCGTTCTGGGTAGTAGATTCCAAAATTGTAAGAACAGGCTTCTTTTTCGAGGCCTGCTCCCCTCAGAAAGCAAACATACGATTGAAAACAACAGCAAGACAGAATCATAAATCTCCTTTCTTTCCAGGAACAGAATAATGTTGGATGAGTCAGAGTCCCCGGAGGTTGGTATATCAGGGGCTGTGCGTACATAAAACGTATACAGGACTCCACCAGGCACCAAGTGCCCTTCCTGACCCATCAGTGAGAGAACACAGGTAGACCCCGAATAACGGGGGGACTTTGCTGATTTCCTGTTTTACCCCATAGTTAAATTCTCAGATAAACATAAATAAATACATTAGAGTCAAACAGAAAAACTTTGGGAGCCTTGCATTTACCCCCATGAATACAATTCAACACAAAGAAAACTAAAAGCATAAAGATATTTATTTCCATTTCAGGAGCAGTAAGAGCACTGAGGGAGGATTTTTTCCTCCCCCAATGAAGCACTAAACTGTGACTGCTGATGGCAACCTAACAGAGAGAATAATTATCCTCTTAAGGATGTTCAAAATTGGCTGCATGAATTAAACTGTCTAACTTCAAACACACAGAACATCTCTGATATTCACTGGACAAATAAGCTGTGTGTGCCACCAGTGGGTAACAGTCATTCTAATTTTATACCACAAACAAAAAAATAAAGTTTGAAATCATTTGACTCCTGGATCTGAAATCATATGACTCCTTGAAACCCCAAGTTCCAAGACATGGAGACTATTGAACCAACCTCTCCTTATAAGCCTGGCCCATCCTGTGTTCCAGACCTTCCCCTTCCCCACAGGAGATGCCTAGACCCTCATTGTGTCCCAGCCCAAAGCACAGCTGACCTCCACTTTTTAAATACATTTTCATTTTAAAAGTTATGCAGATAAGCAAGAACAGGAACTGAATAGCACAGTCCACCACTCAGTGATAACCCCATTAACACTTGGTGTCTCCTTCCAGATTTTTTTTTTTTTTTTTAAATACTGCCAACCTCATACAGGCTATTTTTAGTTTCTTTCTTTCTAAATTAACGGTCCAAAAAGGCTTTACAGCACTTTGGGCACATTCATCTCTCCGAGCCTCTATTTTCACCAATTATAAAATGAAGAAGGTATTTATAATTCATATCGATCAAATTGTTGGGAAAATTATACAAGTTAGCACACCTAATACTTAGAAAGCAGCTTGACCTTCCTTCCTTCCTTCCTTCCTTCCTTCCTTCCTTCCTGATTTATTAATTAAAAAAAGAAATGTTTATTAAGCACCCTCTGTATGCCAGGTACTGCACTACATACCAGGCCCACAGTGAGGAAAAAGAGAGCCATGGACACACTGAGATAGCGAAAATGGCAGGGTTGTGGGGATACATGACAAGAGCACCCAAACTGGTGGGTGAGGAGGGCGGTAGAGGGTCTCAAGCATGGGGCACAGTGTTACAAAGGCCCCAAGCCAAAGCATCAGGATATGGCTGATGCACTGAGTTCAGGAAGGAGTTTGTGAAGAACAAGGCTGCAGCCACTGGAAGCTGGAAGAGATGAGGAGGGATTCTATCCTAGTGTCTGCAGATAAATAACACAGTTTGATCGGAGACTTCTGGCCTCCACAACTGCGAGAGAATCAATTTTTGTTGTTATAAGCTACTCAGGTTGTGGTCGTTTATTATGGCAGCCCCAGGAACACATCCATTATTCTCTTTTTAAAAATTGCTCACATATATATCAAGTGGAGGCCCTGGATTTTTTAACTGTTAGAGTTGTTGATGAGCTACACATTCGTTTTCCATCTGTAAAATGAGTGGTGTTGATCATGCATAAATGAGGTAAATATTTTCTTTTCATCTTGTTTGTTTATATCTTTCCTTGGTGAACTAGTTTGTCAAAATCAAAGCAAAAATATACATCAGCCTATCTAATCCAAAGCCAATTTGCAAGATGGGGCTTTAACTAGATGCTACTGTAAATGGTACAACCTTTGTTATTTGTATGGAATGTGATGCTTGTGTTGGGCTAATGGAATTAATTGTCAGCCAAAATCATCTGTTCCAAATTTATGCTCTATTTTCAAGGTTCAAGCTGTTTGGAAAGCACCATACTGCTTCTGTTTGTTTCTCAGAGTGAGCTCAGCAGCTTTACTGCAGGTAGATGCTTGTTGTCTGTTAGCTTAGGCAACAGTGCATACTCCTGGCAATGCTGAGGTGTTTGCTTTTGATCTGGTGGGTGGGGTGTTAGTTACTGAAACTCAGAGGGCAGAAGCCAAGGCTGTCCCACTCAAAATGCCCATAAGCACCACTGTATACATTTCTACTATGGATTTCCAAAGCAGCATTTCTTTTTTTTTTTTTT